>WBNM01033215.1:0-20369 GCA_013399055.1 Ramphastos sulfuratus | reverse complement strand
CTACTACTCAGTAATAAATTGAAATACAAGGATGTCAAATGACATAGCCACTTCAAAAAGTGCATCTTGTTCAAGATATTCTGAGCAGTGTTTCCCAACAAAATAATAATGACCTTGGGTGCTTACTCCAAAAGTAAGGGAGTCTTTACACTTAGCACACTTGGGATGAGAACTTCTAAGGGAAACCTTTGAAAACAAATAGTACAAATCAGTATATGATTTATGGGATTTGGTTCTTTCCCTTTTTTTCCTTATTTTCCCCCTGATGTAGGTTTCACTGCAGATAGTGTAGTCACCCCTGATTTACACTAGTGTAAGTGAAACCCAAGATCATGATCATGGTCATGCAAGAATGTACTGATCCTGAAAAGGAGAGCAAAATACTAGTTCATTTGTCTAGCAACTTATTCCACTTGAACTGTGAGAATCTTTTTGTATCGTTATCCCATTATCAGTGTCTAAATAAGGAATTGAAAAACTACAGAAGAGCTGGGTGGAGACCTGAGAAAGCAATTCAGCAGTCTGGAACTTCCTCTGCTACGCAATTCTGGCAGTAAACTTAAGTGAAATCAGAGTTATTCAGCCAAAATAAATCCATGCAATGATGATATTAGATGTGAGGTAACAGCAAGTCATGTTGGAGGATATCAGACATTCTTGAATAAACCTCAGGGCCTAGATATAATCCTTTGCCATTATGCTGTGGCTCTGCCAGCAAAGCAAACACGAATTTTGGAGTCATTATGGCAAGGTAAGTAAGAGTATATGAAGTCTCTGTGCTTAGAAGGGAAGCTGGCAAGCTGCTGAGCACCTTTAGCTCACATGCCTCCAATAGCCATTAAATATCCTTCATTCCCACGCTCAGATCCCTATGGAATCAAATAGCTCTCTATTATAATTTCTACAAGAAACAGCTGCAAGTTGTGTTAAACTTTTCCTCTTCTGTCAGGACATTGTTGATGAAACTTTTCTACCACTAACTTAGTTTTCTTTAATTTCTCTATATGTCTGTGTGTGAACATATTCCTGAACAGACTGAATTTCCTCTGTTTCAGAAATTGCTGCTCATCACCTTGGCAGTGTAACCACCCATGCATGCACTCCTGACTTAAATTAGCACATCTTACTTTCCAGTGGGGTTGGGTAGTAAGCCATTCAGAGGTGAAAGATAATAATTTCTTTCTGATTACCCCAGCTCTGCAACACCCAGACAGAATTCATTGCAGGGCAAGTGAAGGCAACAGGTTTTCCTTCACTGCCTTATACTTTGTGGTGCTTCTGAAGGTGTATCACAGCCCCCCATGTAGAGCAGATAGAGCGGGTATCTGGGGCAGTACCACTGGCAAGCCTAAGACTTCAATGTGTGCAAGCAATCAGCTATCCCTGATTTAGTTGGCAGTAGCTTTCTATGTTGTTGTAGCATTACTTTTTCTGTTTGGATTCCTGCATCCTTAACCAGCTCTGCTGTAAAAAAGGTGCTAGACCTTCAGCTCAGTGGCCATTCCACAATGTCCTTTTGGAAAAGGTGTCTTGGAGGCCTCTAAGTCACGGAGTACACACCACACATGGGCATATCCCTTTCTCCTTGGTTTCCTTCTCTCTGCCTCAGTAGATACGCACGGAGCCTGCTTTTCTTTTTTTGTACTAGGTGTTACAAGAAACCCATGCACACTGTAGATCTCATTTGACTCATGTGTGATGTTTGCCTGCTATGCTTGCAAAACTTGTACTCTGATTTACAAGTTAATATGAAATGCTGAATTCTTCACTTGAGTAAATGGGCTAGCATGTGAATTGTAGCTTAGGACTATTAAACACTGAAAAGTAGAGAGGAATTAATTTTTTTCCAAATAAAAAGGGGGGTGTTATATTAAAGGTAATAAAGTCAGTGCAGAACAAATTTATTTAGACCATGATTTTAGAATTCCTTGGATAATTAAAACCTGTGATGGGTAAGATGACACGTGGTAGGAAAAGGTTAAGTGTTTAAACTCAGGTTTTTTTCATACTTTTATTCATTGTTAGGTAAATACTACTTGTGTGGTATAGGTTAATTTTGTTTCTACAATGTGTTCATCCAGTCAGTAAAGGGTCCTTATTTCATCAAGCTAAGAAAATGGAAAGCTAAACTTCTGCTACATTTGTATGGGCCAGTTCTACACAGAAAGATGTAAGCACTGAGGAAAATATAAGCACTGTAAAAACAGTGTCATTTTGACCATAAAAGGGGCTAGCTGCCTGGTTAATGTCTGGCATTTATGTGAATTCCAGTTCTTTCAGATATCTATTTTTATCCTTCATTAAATTATTTTTGGAGTGGCACTACAAAAATCCCAAGAAAAATTGCTAAGAATAGTTTCTTTTTTCTTTACATAACATTATACAAATTTAATGTACTTCACTTGGGATCAAGATGAAACAAGAAGTGAGATAAGGATTATCCCAACTCTCCTGACCACAAGGACAGTGGTCTGTATACCCTTTGCAAAGGACTACTGCATAGATTTTCAAATTTTGTGACACTCCCTTTGTTTCTGTTTTTCCTGCTTATTGATTGAATAAACAGACTTAATAATCCCTAATTTTCATCAAAAAATGACATTGTGCAATGATGAGTTTAGCCATGCTACAAAGAGTACAGAGTGGAATAAATGCAGGTTCAGCCCATGGACAGAGCTGGGCAGAGCCTGACAGTGGCCAGTGCTTACAGCTGTAGGTAGGGACATATTTTTAGGGAGAGGCAGAGCTGAAAGCTGCAGAGCTACGCACCTAAAAAAAAGTGCAAGTCTGCACATAGCCATCTTGGATCCCAAAGAACAGAGCCTGACCTAATTGATATGCCAGATGTGTATCCCAGGTGCAGGGCTAAGAAACTGTTCATTTTGGTTTTTTTTTTTTTACATTAATGGCATTTTTTTTCAGCTATCTGATGCTTTTTTTGGTCACATAAGAAAAATCAAATTTCTACTGAAACTAATGAGCTAGTTTCTGGTTGTATTCCTGTATATTTGTAGATGTCTGGAGTTAATTTTTCTAAAGGGGGCAGAATCCAAATGATCGTTTCTAAAGCTAGTAGACAGCTGTATGTGCTCAGGCTGCCACCTAGGCCTCTTTAATGGAAATATCAATCTGTAATGATCTGGGGGCATATTCTGACACCTTATTTTACACCTAATTCTGCACACCATTCCGTTGGATGAGGTCAGAGAATAAATAATTCAAGTCTGAGAAACTATCTTTAATTTGCCACTTAGTAGATGTGGAGTAATGGGGCTCATGTGTTATTTCCTGCATCTCCTGGCATTCTATTTCATGTGTGTGTAGGAAAGAAAGTATTTCAACACACTCAGCATCAGATATTGTACTGATTATGTCACTTTGTTTCGTTCACCTGACATCATTTTACAGTAAGTGAGAAGTCAGAATAATTCTTTTTTTCCCACTGAAATAACCTGTTGGTAGAGTGGGATCATATTGTGAATCTAGCTCTGTTTAGTTCTTGCTTAACAGCCTGAATGAAACAATTGAGATTGCTCTTCAATAAAGGTAATAATGTGTGATCTTCTGTAAAATGGAATGCAAATACACTCCAGCACAGGCAATAATGATTTTGCTCCTCTTTTCTGCAGCAATATGAGAACTGGCGACCAAACCAACCAGACAGCTTCTTTTCTGCTGGAGAAGATTGCGTTGTTATAATATGGCATGAGAATGGACAGTGGAATGATGTACCATGCAATTACCACCTTACCTATACCTGCAAGAAAGGAACAGGTACCAACTTTTCAGTGACAACAGCATATATCTCTAAATCTGATATACTCAAATGACAGATTCTAGGTGGTTGCTGCTGACTAAGCTACCGACACAAACTCATCTTTCATCTGTATCCACATATTGTATCTCTACTTAATGCATTCTTGAGTCAGAGACAGAAGTGTACTCACTTGGCTCTCTATTCTAACCAGGAAAATTGCTTCTTAGGTAGAGATTTCAGCAAAAGAGACATTCATGTATCTGTCAGGCCTGCTTGCTTGCCACAGAAATATTTGCAACTCTTCTGAGATGGCAGCACTGGAGAGTATGTAGTCAGCAGAACATTGATAGGCATTTAGAATAGGAAGATGACCACTGGGATGTGTGATGTGTGTTAGCTTTTCAGCTTCCACTGAGAATAATTTTCACTCACCAAGTAATGCTGATCTTTGTCTTCCTCTTTTCCAAAACTGTCTAGTGTAATGGCACTGTTGGAATCTGAAAAAATACATTTGGTTCATACAGTGTTAGAGGTGATACAGGAAACCTGGCTGTTACCAGCAGCTGTGCAACAATACTTTAGTTTTTGCCTCTGCCTCTTCAGAGTGGGAAAGTAAAGTAGCAGTCAAAGTCTCGTGTGTGCTCCACTGATCCCAATTGCCATTTACAACTTTCTGTTAATATATTCTCTAGGCCTCGACAGATCCATCAGTTTTAAGGGCTTTAAAATAGTCTGTTGTGGAGGAAGGTATGAGAAGTATTGGAAATGAGACTTTTCTCTTAAATGCCTGTAAAAACTTCACTGGTTTTCAGGTTTTGCAGCTTTTCAGTGAAAATCTCTTCTTTGTGTGAGTATGCCAACATTTTTGGCTCAAATTTACATTAGGAATTAAAACCATTTTGACATTACTAACCATACTATATGCTGTTTTCTAATTTTCATCTTTACTGTATTTTGGTCTGAAAGACTGGAAAGCTACATAACAAACTGATCTCCTTGTCCTTTTTTGGATGTGTTTCTTGGGAGTCTGAGATACCTTAACATCTCCCCTTAACCAGGGTTTAGATGTCAGTAGCATACTCGGAAGTGCACTTACGAACTTATGTTTGGGGTTATGTTCTCTCTTCCTTTCAGTTGCTTGTGGCCAGCCTCCTGTTGTGGAAAATGCAAAGACTTTTGGGAAGATGAAACCTCGTTATGAGATCAACTCCCTTATTAGATATCACTGCAAAGATGGTTTCATCCAGCGTCACATTCCAACCATCCGGTGCCAAGGGAATGGAAGATGGGATATGCCTAAAATTACTTGCATGAATCGTGAGTTCTTTGAATGCACACCAGTGCTGGATCAAAAACAGTAGACTAATTTAAGATTAATAAGTAATGAACTTATATTTTTAAGAGAAGTACATGTCTGGTATGATAGAGTATCTGGACAGGTTAAATTGATGGGCTGAGGCCAATGGCATGAGATTTAACATGACCAAGTGCTAGATCTTCCACTTTAGTTAAAACCCCAAGCAATGCTTGGAAAAGAGTGGCTGAAAAGCTGCCCAGTGGAAAAGGATCTGGGGGTGCTGGTAGATGGCTGAACATGATCCAGGAATGTGCTCAGGTGGTCAAGAAGGCCAACAGCATCCTGGCTTGTATCAAGAACAGTGTGTCCCACAGGAGTAGGGAAGTGGTTTTGCCATTGTATTTAGCACCTGTGAGTCCTGTGTTCAGTTCTGGGTACCACAGTATGGGAAAGATAATTGAGGTCATGGAGGGTGTTCAGAGAAGAGCAACAAGGCTGGTGAGGGGTTGGGAGGGCATGTTGTATGAGGAACACCGGNATGTCTTGCAGTGTGCAGTCTTGGCACAGATAGAGCTAATATAATAGTGGAGCACAGGTGTAATAGCAGACACACCTTGTAATGGCAAAGCGCACGCTGTGCTCCCTGCTCATCTCCTTTTATCCATACAGCCTGAGACTTAATGGACCTTTGGACACAGGATAGCCAATCAAATGGCAGTTAGCCAAGACTGGCCATATTAGGTGAAGCCACAGGCTTGCTTTACCCTTTTTAGGGCAGAACACAGCCTTGCACAAGGCAACCCTGAGCACCTTGTTTACCGCAGGGTCTGGACAGGCCACAGACCCCAGATTCTTTGTCCTCTTTGCCTTGGTTACTCTCCCCAAAACAGAAGGAGGGAGAGCAGAAAAACATGTCTGGGCAAGCCAGGACATGTATAAGCCTATTTTGGCCTGCTTAGGCCTACCACGACAGAAGATCTTATTGCTCTCCACAACTACCAGAAAGAATGGTGAGGTATTTGAACAGGCTGCACAGTCAGGTGGTAGAGTTCCTGTCCCTGGAGGTGTTCAAGTGTGTAGATGTGGTGCTGTGGGATATGGTTTAGTGGTCATCATAGTTGGGTTATGGTTGGATTCAATGATCTTAAAGGTCTTTTCCAGATTTGTTGATTCTATAGCACTGGTACTGCTCACTCTACCTAGGGGATAAAACCATCAGGTCTCCAAAATTAATGAAAATCTATTCTTCTATCTTTACAGAAGGTACTATGATTTGCTTAAACAACACTCTTAAAAAGCCCTCAAAATCAAAAAACTCCTGATAGCATTACAGTGCTTTCTACAGATGTGATCTGTGTGCAAGAGATAGTTCTCCTGTCTGTAGCATGGTTCATAGCAACAGTTAATCATGTTGACCCTCTAATTAGCTGTAATAGTTTGAGGTTAGGTATCTTTGAGAAATCATAAAGTTACAGAATTCCAGAGTCAAGAGAGGTTGGGGAGATGGGGCAGAAAGTGTATTCCATTCCCATAAGTCCTGCATCTCTGTAAAATTGGCTGCACACTCAGTTTCTGCCCCTTTTCCTTCCTTCTCTGCTCCTGGCAGGATGTACAGGCTGTTCTTTCTTGTGGGGGAGTGAGGCTTGGTTCTGCCTTGACAATGTTGTCAACAGAGACCTGCAGCTGTCAAACAGAATTTTAGCTGCCTCACAATGGTTTGGTATGGGGGTAGAGAGATATATTGGAGTGGGATAGGGCGGGTATTTGAGGCCTGGGTTTGTTGGCCTGGATTAGAGGAAGGTTTGTGTGAAGCTTTGGGCCAAGAAAGATCTTTGAGAACCATGGCCAAGGTGGACTATGGATTTCATGTATTTTATGTGCTTTGTACTGTTGCATGTAGTTATGAACGGCATTTCCATTTAAACTTTCCCACTCTATCCAATCCTTTGTGTGGACATTTTTCTCCTACTCCTCTTGGGAGAGGTAAAAGAACGTCTGTCTCACTCTAAACTGAGGTGTAACCAGACCATTCATAATTAAATAATTTAAAATAATTTTTTTCCCCTCCTCCCCCCTTCTCATTGCAGCATCCACATACCAAAGGACTTATTCTAAGAAATACTACTATAAACACTCTTCATCGGGAAAGGGGACATCATTAAATTCATCAAAACACTATCATCGCTGGATCAGAACGTGGCAGGACTCAAGGCGCTGAGAGCTAAATGGTGAATGAAGATTTCCACCATTTCAGCCAAAGTCATAACTTTCTGTGCCTTTTCTATCACTTATTAGGAGTATTATCAAATTGTTTTGAAACTATGGACTGCGGTATTCACAATGCATTTTGCAAAAATATGGTGTTTATCAGAAAATCTTTAAAAAAAAAAAAAAAAGAAAAANTTAAAAAAAAAAAAAAAAAAAAAAAAAAAAAAAAAAAAAGGAGACACGCTTATGGGGATAAAAGAAAACCATTTCCAGCCTATAAAGATTATTAGTTTTCTATATGCCATCGGTGTGGACCATTTTATGATATCTACCAGCCTTCTGCAATATTTAAACAGCTCAATTTTTAGCACCAATGAAAATGTAAATAAGATGATTTTTAATGTTGTGTAATTGTGTGTTGTTTTTAAAATCCTGTATATAAAATGAAAAGTCACACTAATTTCAGGCATATTTATGGTTAGAATGGCCTCAGAGGCCTTCTGTCATTTATGGTGTTGTTTTCGTGTTTACCTAGGCTGGAAATGGTTGATACAGCTTCACTGACTGAAATTTGATATTATCAGGNTTTTTTTTTTTTAAAAAAACAAACAAAAAAATTCAAAAAAGTAAATAATTTTGTACATATAACCTTTTTTTAATCTTTTTATAAAGTAATGAATGTTTGTGTATGAATGCTGCAGCTGTGAAGCGTACATAAATAAATGAAGTAAGCCATACTGATTTAATTTATTGGATGTTATTTTACCCATGCAAAGAAGATTAAAAGACTCACCAAATGCAGTATTAGCCCCTGAGCTCCACTTTTGGAACCATCTTTCAGCTCAACTGCTATTTCCCCGGAGAACAATATTCCTGCTAAACAGGATCATTTGTTTGCGGTTAGATGGGTGAGAACCGTGTGACTTACAGAAGAATCAGAATCTTGGCTTTCTAGGAAGATGTGTGTGCACAATGAGATTGTGGGTTGTAGCTGGTGCAGTGTCTACATAGGAGTTTTCTGTTATGATTTCTTACCCTGGTCAGCTCAATGACTGACCTGGATGTGTACAGTAAGTGTAGAAGGTGACGCCTGAAATGACCTCTCCACAAAAAGGACTGTTATTTCTGCAAAGTGCCTTGCACACCTTTGGGCACAGAGGAAAAGGAGGGGAAAAAAAAAAATTAAAAAAAAAAAAAAAGAAAAAAAGTGAAAGTAAAGGACAGTAAGTGTTCCCTGTGTTATACATTTTAAAATAATACTAAATACATGAACACAGATGGGAGGTTCATACTTTTGTGTTAGTGTGGGGATAGAAGTTGCATAGAAGTTGAAAAGGAAACTAACTGAAACACAGCCAACATGTAAGAGTTTGTTCTAGGCAGAGCTGTCCATGAAAGGGACCTTGCTGTAGCCCACTGGGAGTAGTATTTACTGTTCCAGACAAGACCAGTGACCACTCCATCAAGTGTACCCAACATTTCTGAGTGGCAGCACTTCACTGTGTTGGCTGGTTCATTCCCCACCCCTTGCCCCCAAACAATGCACATAATACTTTTCTCTATTTATATTATTATCTTGTATAGTGTATAATGTGAATGTCTGGGGGTTTTTTGTGAATGAAAGTCTAAAATCTTTGTAACTTTTATATCTGCTTCTGTTTCACCAAAGAAACAAGGTTTTGCTATACTGTGACTTGTCTTGTTATTGCATGTCATCCTGTTTAAAATCTATGCAATGTGATTTTTCTTTTTCATATGACTATGATTAGACTGTCAGGTACTTCATATTTATCATGGGCTTAGCCAAGTGCCTGCTGGAGTCAAAGAGAGTCAGCTGGCTGAACTTTAGTAGGTGCTGGATTTGACTATACAAGCAGCTCTAGGGGATATTTTAAGATATACATTGTATGTTTTGAAGTTGATTACTGCTTGTATAAGTCAAGGCTCTGTTCTTAAATATACAGTATTCTACACATTGCTTCCTTGTACCAGAAACATACACAACAGAAAATATATTTTAACACTTTGCAAACTTTCTCACCATATGTATAAAAAGCCCTGCATAGATTTGTTGTTTTCTTGTCTACTTGTTGGATTTAAACAACGTTGTAAGACATTCTGATAATATTGTGATTGTAGTTTTAAATAGCTTAGATACAGTGCTTATATTTGATCTCTTTTTCACCACCTTCTGTTATGCATAATATAATAGGACTGACAACATTCCTTTAAAAAAAAAAAAAAAAAAAGGAAAAAAACCCCAAACCTGTTACCCATGCTTTTTCATTTAGACAGACAATGGGACTTTATTCAGTTTTGTAGACATTTCCTAAGGCCTGATCTAAACCAGAAAAGTTCCAGTACTACGCTCCTGCAAAATGCACCCACTCATGTCATGGAGCGAAGCCAGGATATTACTGTGAGGGTTGTGGTTCCTGTATGCAGAGCATCTCCGAAGTCCAGTATGCAGCAGTGTGTTGGGATTGGAGTAGAGGGATAGTAGGCAAGTGCAGGTTTTTGAGGTGAGTCTTTCTTATCCCTGGTTTCTTACCTTTCAGGTTAAACTGGAATTCTTTTAAACTTCTCAAATTTACCCTGTATCTGCTGCAGAGGTAGAAGAGTTCATTTTAAATCCTGCTTTACAAGTACAGGCAAGACAAATATCAGAGTGGCATTCCTGTAGTAATCTTCCTGTTGCATACATTTAAAAGTCATTCTCTTTGCTAACACACTGCCATTCAAATGGATGCAAACTATGTGAGACAACATTATGGAGAGGCTGCTGCTGGCCTCTTCCCACAGGTAATTAGTGATAGAACAAGAAGGAATGGCCTCAAGCTGCAAGTGGGAAGGTTTAGGCTGGATATTAAGAATTTTTTTTCATGGAAAGAGTGGTCAGACATTGGAATAGGCTGCCCAGGGAGGTGGTTGAGTCATCAACCATAGATGTGTTTAAAGGTCATTTGGATGTGGTGCTTGGGGATATGGTTTAGGGTGAACCTTGTAGAGTAGGATTATTGGTTGGACTTGGTGATTCTGAGGGTCTTTTCCAACCTGAATATTTCTGTGATTCTGTGTAAAAATGGTGGTAGACTAGAAGGTGGAAAGGTTAGGAGAGGATGAGGCATCAATGAATAAAGTTATTAGCTTAAAGGAGTCCAGATTTACACTGCACATCTCAGGTTGCCATACCACATGAAGTACCTGGTTCAGCCAAGGCTTAGGCTGCTGCTTTGTGTGTGAAGCTCACCATGCCACATGTGAGCAATTGCATTGTGTATGCCCATAAAAATCTCTCCAGAGTAGCTATTATTATTCTGAGCATCTTTCTCTCCCTTCAGATATTGACAGCATTTATTTTCCCAATGCGAGCTTCAGAACATGTGGCTCACCTCTTGCAGAGGTTAACACCACCCAGGATAGAAATATGCCAGGCCACCTCTTTCAACAGAGCTCAAATTAGCAATAGAATGTGGTGGTTAGTGGAAGCATTCCTGCTCTGCCCTAAAAAAACTGCACATCACCTTGAAGCTAGGAAGGGAAAGCATCCTGATGGTAGAACCCCTCGGGGAATGTTGATTTCTATGGGATCTCTAGCCTGAGATATGTCTGCAAGTAGCAATTCACCAGCAACTGGGGATGGACGAACCATGTATGTGGGAGAAAACACAAGTCTCTAGAAGTGCAACAGCTGGGCCAGCAACTTACAAAGAGGCTGGCTAGGGGCTGCCAATGGAAAGCATAGCTTGCAAAGAGGGCAGTCAGGAGCTGCTTTGTCAGGGTAGTGGCTAGAGTAACTTTGACGTTCAAGCTGTGGGTAAGCTCTGTAAGACATTTTTAAACAAAACCTCATTTCTGTAGGCAGCATCTTTGCCCTGAGCACACACAGAAGCCAGCACATATGAGCACAGACATTCCCTTGGCAATGGGAGGCTGAAACTGCAACAGCTGGTGCAAGTTTGAGCTATAAAAAGAACAGCAGCCTTGGGTGACTGAGGAGGAAGTGCAGAAGCAATAGGAGGAACATCTACTGGTGTAAATGTTACCATGTAACTTCTGAAAACTTGGATCCTGCAAAGAGCAAGACTCACAGATAGGATGAAATCCTCAGTGAAACTCTGCACCTCTGCTAAGTTTAGGATTTTTTTTTTTTTTTCACTTTCCTGTTTTTCACATTGGAAATTCTGAATTTTTGAATTTGGAAGAGCTATGGTTCTGTCTGCTAAGAACTCTTCCTAGAATCATACAATGGTTTGGGTTGGAAGGGATCTTCAAGATCATCTAGTTTCAACTCCTCTGCTATGGGCTGGGATGTGCTGCTGTGTCTCAAAAAAAAAAAACCCTAAATGGCTCTTCATGAGTGTGAGCAGGACTGTGAAAAAGCAGCAAGTGCAAAGATGCTTCCTGGGGCTTCTCTGGCATATCTGAACTTCAATGCCATTTGTAGACAGAGGGGTACGAATTGCTCCTAGTGTGAACCACAGGTATTTCTTATTCCAGATGGCAAGCAAAAAGGGTGGTCATGTTCTTTGCTCATTTAAAAGGCTTTCAACATGCTGTCCTATACACCAGAGGGAGAAGATGACTCAAGCTGTCTGTAGGCTTCAGTTCTTTAGGTAGGAAATCACCCCATCACCAGGAAACATTTAAAGTCTTGAATACCAAAAATGACAGGAAAAGTCTCTGGGCTCAGTGCACAATGCACAGTGGCAAAGTGCATTCTTGTTCATGGGAAACAATGCAACTGGAATTATTGATTGTGAGTAGTGATGTGCATAGAACCTTCTGAGCAGATGTTTTCCTGACAAACAACAGAAGAGGCACAATGATGTTTGGATACAGCACAAAAAAAAAGTATGGTTAGCAAATATAGTTATTGTAAGGACAGAAATATCACCAAGAAAAGCTGTATCATTTGAACGTTCCAGCAGTAGATCTAGAAGGAAGTTTAAAAGCCTGTAAAATGCAATTTGATGGCAAATTTTGGTTTTCACAAGCAAATAAATATTTTCCAGTAAGGAGCCATCAGCTGTTACTGCTATAGAGGCTAAGTCACTGTGTAAATGCAGATAAAAATGAGAAATGGGACCCTGAGGTGTGTTAGTAAGGATTTTATTGCAAGGGTGGGAATGGATGCATGATACTAGCAAAATGCCTTCAGATTTCCAACTGCCAGCAGCCAAGATAAATGAATTTGAGCTGGAAATGGTCCAGCGGCCTGATTCTGGGATGGTCAGAAGAACAAATACAATAAAAGGAAGGCAAACACTGGTGGTCCTGCAGACACATCAGTCTTAGGGAGTGATTACTGGTTTTAAGCTGTAGAAGTTGCATCTCGTAGTGGTGAGAAGCCCTGTGACAGTAAAAGTTTTGTGACTTATGGACAGCAGATAATCAGTTAAGGAAAGGGAATAAATGGTTTGGTTGTCTGTGGTAGCAGGCGAATGGCAGGAATTTTAATCCTGTGTTTCTTACACTAAAGTCTTTGGGGTAGTAGTTGCAGATAATGTTCCTGTCTGGTAGAGGAAAAAAAGAAAAAAAAGTAACACAAGCTTGGCAGAGGCTATACATAAAGATCTGAAGCAAAGTCAGACAATGAACCCATGTTTACTGGGGGTCCTGTTCCTTCACAGGTTTAAAAATCTCAAACCCTGACCATTCTAAGGTGATGGAAGTTTTGATTCCTGTTAGTAGGATCACCCACTTCAAAAAAAAAAAAAAATTAAAGAAGATTAGAGAAGGAAAAAAAAAACAAAAAAAACCCCAAACAAACAAAAACCCCAACAAACAAACAAAAAAACCCAGCATGCTTGCTGAATGAAGAGTCCTTTTAATCATGAAAGCCATACCTGTCCTTCTACTGTAGCTTGTTCATCCTACACCACGGCAGCTTCCAGACATGTTCAAATCCTGCCTGAGGACAGTATATGGCAGGGTAACAGGGACAGTGACTACTCCTATTCCACTTTTTCCTTCAACCTCTTAGTGAAAAAGGAGGCAGTCCCCAACTTCAGGAGGCTGCAGAGATGGTGGCATACCTGCATTACTTGCACCATGTGATGTCTCAGAAATGCATGTGCCAGGCAGGAACTAGTGTTGCCCCAGAGAACATTTCAGTGGAAACATGTGCTCTGTTAACAAAACCTCACAGATTTAAAAGTGTTTTGAACCATGCGGTAGTCAAGCTGGTATTCACACCTTGAAAAAACAGCTGAGGATACAGGGCTGAAATGCCAGCTATTGACATTTGCTTTGGGTGAAAATAAAGGTGTTTTTCTCTCAGAAGGCTGACCAGGTCATGTTGATTTTCTCATGTCTTCAGGTTATAAAAAGAATCCTAAACCCAGCACAGAGTTGGTACCAAATCAAATACATTCAGCTGCATCTTTCAGAAACCGTCTGCTTTAGGTATCTCCATGAAAGGATCTACAACACGTTGGAGCAAAGGTCTCTGCTTGCACTCTGTTATCACTGGCAGAAACCAGTGAGAGACACTCTTAAACAAAAAGACATGACTGGGAAAAGTGATGCTTTGATCACTCCCCCCTCCCAGGTCCTCTCTGTGCCACCAGCCTGGCTTCTTCCCAGTGGGTGTGCTTTCCAGACTGAGACTTTCAAAGGTAGAGTAAGAAGAACAAAAATCAACAAAAGAGAATATTATTATGAGAAGGTATTGTGATGTCAGAGATAAAAATGCAGGAAGAATGATGATTATTGATCTGAAAATGAAAAATCAATTCATGTTAAATTTCTATTAGGAAGGAATTTGAATTTACACCAACCAGACAGTGATAACCCCAGCAAGCACACATCAATATAACAGATACACAGAATACAAAACACACACTACTGTATTTTTTATCCTAAATATGTGTGCCCTATGGTAGTAGTTTTTCTCCGCATTCCACAGGTGCATTCCTCAAAAAGCTACTGCAATCCCTCAGGACCTTATTTAAGACACAACCATTCAACCTGTGTTTGCACAAGTGGGCTGCTCTTCCAGTCACTCTCCACCCCTTGAAAATTGTTAGGAATGGCTGTTTGTACTTTTAAAGCCAAGCATTTGAGTTTAAAATGACTGGTAATGCAGACACAGAGATTTTGGAGGTTGCCTAATGTGACATTACCTTACTGCTGAAGCAAAATGACTTCAAAAGAAAAGAGCTTAGGACATCAGTATCACTAGAAGTGGTGCTGGATGTCCTAAGAGTGATAATATGCTTCTGAGTGGAAGGTTATTCCTGAAGAAGAGATTCAAAATGTGAAAGCTAAGGAAAATCTTGAGGTTAGTCTACAGATTAATTTTGGCTTTACAGTACACTAGACACTAGCTAACATGTAATTACCTAGAGAAGTTTACCTTTACTCTTCTAGGACATAGATTCATAGATATACATAGTACTTTTTTTTTTTTTNCCAGGGAGGTGGTGGAGTCACCGCCCCTGGAGGTGTTCAAGGCACATTTAAACGTGGCACTTGGTGCCATGGCCTAGTCTTGAGATCTGTGGTAACGGGTTGGACTTGATGATCTATGAAGTCTCTTCCAACCTTGCTGATACTGTGAAAAACCCCAGATATGTGTATTTTGATTGACTTAATATAGTGAGTCCAAGGCATAAGAGTATCAGGGGTAACCTTGGAGGAAAAAAAGATTTGCCAATTGTGAGATGAATATAATTACAGGAATCCAACTTTTGTTCTCTCACCCTGCCACAGCTAACTCTAAGCACAGGTCTGATCTTAAAAAGGCCATCTGGACTGCTCCAGGCTGCTGAGGATGGCTCTGGGACTGCTGTGTTTTCAGCTGTTGAGCAGCTAAAATATCCTCTAAGCTCCTGGAGCAGCAGAAGGAAAAGGCCTGTATGGGATAGCAGGGAACTGCCATAGGAAGGAGAAAGCAGGATAACTGATGTAGGTATCACTGAGACAGTGCAGGAGCAAACCCCCTGACTGGATGAGACCCATCACAGAGAAATGGGTGGAAAGCCCATGAGAGCTGTCACCTTGTTCTGGCAGACATCAGATCTGAATGTTTCCTGATGTGACGTGACTTGCAGTTTTGGCCAAATGAAGGAGTTGGACACTCCTTTTAGGCCAATGCAACCCTACATGGGCCAAGATAATGCAGCTGTAACCACTGTTAGATTTGTAGCAAAGGTAATACATGTGGTCCAGCAAATCACCAGGCTACCAGGGCAGATTCAATTAACTTCTTGAGGAACAAGTCTCCTTTCTCTTAAATTATTTCTGGATCTTTCTGCATTTTTTTCAAAAGTGACTGCAGATCAAAACTATTGTCTCTGTATGAAGCAAAGCAAAGTCAGCTGCTCTGCTGCAATCGCAACCTGGTGTAGCTACTCTCTTTGAGGTTGTAACTCCTCCAGGCTATTCTGTCTGCTGCTGTTGAGCTCCTCTTCTGTGAAGTTCACATTTCTTGCTCTCCCTGGGCAAAGGAATAATATTGCACCTTCAAGACAACTATCTCAGCCCCTATGATAATGATCATCCAAAGCCAACACATTGTTTTATTTTGTTTTATTTACCTTACCTTCTTGTGAGAGTCCAATGTTGTCTGTTGCTGGAAATCCAGGACTGTCTCTTGATGTCTTCTGTGACCTACTCATGGCAGAGACACTTCTTTGGGTCTTTGTCCATATATATTCTGTGTGACATCCAGAGCATAAAAGCCTCCAATTGATCTCACATCATGAAAACAACACCTTTTTGGCTGTGGATTTTCAACTTACTTTCCTTTCTTGTCTCTATCATTATTTATATAAACAATAGTCTTAGCATTTAACTGCCTCTATCTCCTTTACTTTTTATAATAGATCTTTTAGAGACCTGTGTGTCTTCACCTATGAGAAGAGTAATAGACCATCCTGGTTGCTGATGGGACAAAGCAAGGTGGGGTGGGTGACACCCATCAGGCTGTGCAGCCATCCAACAAGATCTGGACAGGTTGGAGTGCTGGATGAAGACTAACCACATAAAGTTCGATAAGGACAAGTGCAGGGTCCTGCATCTGGGGAGAAATAACAACAGGCACCAGTACAGGTTTCTGTGGAGTGCTGGTGGACAGCAAGTTCTACATGTGACAGCAATGTGCCCTTGTGGCCAAGAGAGCCAATGGCATCCTGAGGTGCATCAGGAAAAGTGTGATCAGCAGGCCTAGGGAGGTTCTTCTCCCCCTCTACTCTTCCCTAGTGAAACCATACCTGAAATACTACATCCTATTTTGGGATCCTCAGTTCAGGAGAGATAAGGACCTGCTGGAAAGAGTAGAGTGGAGAGCCATGAGGATAACTGGGGGACTTCAGCATCTCCCCTATGAAGAGAGACTGAGATACCTGGGGCTGTTTAGTCTGGAGAAGAGAAGACTGAGAGAAGATCTCATCAATGTGTACAAATATCTGAGGGATGGATGTCAAGTGGGTGGGGCCAATATCTTTTCAGTGATCAGCAGCAATAAGACAAGGAGGAATGGCTACAAATTGCTCGGCTCAACATGAGGAGAAACTTCTTTACAATGAGGGTGACAGAGCACTAGAACAGGCTGCCCAGAGAGGTTGTGGAGTCTCCTTCTCTGGAGGCTTTCAAAAACTACCTGTATGTGTTCCTAAGTGAACTGCCCTAGGTGAACCTGCCTTGACAGGGAGGTTGGACTGCATGATCTCTGGAGGTCCTTTTCAACCTCTAATGTTCTGTGATTCTGTGACTCATCATGGTCACGCATTTGAAAAAACAAGCAGTCTTCAACATATATCAAGACCTATCTCACCTGAGAAGTGTGTTTCATTACTTAATCATCTCCATCTTTTGTAAATTAATAAATACTGACAGACTGGGTTTTTTAATTATCTATTGTGTATTATAATAAGAACCATCTCTCATGGAGTAAGGAGAAAGTGCAAATGTTTAGCAGCCGCCTTCTCACTTTATTAGAGTGTGAATCTTTGTGTGAATTTCACATGTTTTAAGATCAGATTCAATCAAAAGTAAATTGGATGTCACATTCTCAAAACTGGAGAAATCAAGTTCTCCTTTTATCAGTTATATTTCCTTAGTCCAACCACAGACTCTTCAGGTGGAATTTGTGCCGTAATCTCTTTTATGAGCAAAGGTGAAGGCAATGGTTGATCAAAATGCTTTTCCCAGTATATTATGATTTCACCCGACCATTTGTGTATTCCTGACGGCAGGAGAACTTAGCAAGGATTCCCAGGAAGAAGTGTGAAGGTACCATTATAAGTACCAGGTCATTAGCAGAGTTGTCCACTATTTGTTCTCAGATACTCTACACCATCCATGAAGTCCAAATTCAAGGATAACATAAGGACACAGAGATGAGCTGAAAGATCCATGCAAAATAATTTCTGGAATTATCGTAGAATAGGGGGTGAATCCTTTGCTGTGATTTATTGTAATCTGTTTTTGCAGCAGTAAATAAACTCATTTGAAACTTCATCTGGAATGTGTGTGAATAAACATGATGTGCACATTTTCCCTTAACATGTACAACTGAGGGAAAAAAGGCTTCTTCTCAAATCAAGTGACTCACTTTAATTGCTCTCAACTCTTCTATGGCAAGTACAGCTCAAATCCAACCTACCCACACAGCTTTCTGGGTAGATGCTTTCATTTAGCAAAAATTTTGGCCTGACCTCTGGGAGCTATTCCTGCACTTACAGCCTTGGAGTATAAAGTAACAAAGTTCTAAGGCAAACTTCTACATCTCTTCCTCCCCTTCCCAATCCATGATTGAAACTTTCTAATGTGGGCAACTAGAAGTGGCAGGAGGTGGCAGTGGTAAATCATATCTACCAGACAGTGAGGCAGCTTGTACTCTTCCATGAGTGCAAATATGCTCCAAATTCACCCCCCTTCAGAAGCTGTATTTACTTGGGATGTCTCAGTCAAGAATGAGCAGGGATAGATGTTCCCACTGCTAAAAATGTCACCTGGGATCCCTCATAGGCAGTCAGCAGGTTTTGGGGAAAATGCTAACAGGGTATATGGAAATGCAACAACTAGGATCATGTTATTCAGTCTTCTTTTAACAGTGGGAGAAAATGTCAATTTTAGCACAAGTATTACAAATATACAATGATTGGATAGAGAAGAAGAGCAAAAGACTTAAGAAATATTATGAAAAATATTGTCTGTGGGTAAGTTTTGGTGGATGGTAGTAAGTCTTCCAAGATCACCTCTCCACATCCAAGAATAAGCTTCAAGAAGTATTTGACTTCAAGGATTTTATTAAAGTTTATGACTTCTTCAGCTTCACATATATACAAAAAATAAACTTATATAGCTATGCCCTGGGGTAAAACATGTCTGGATGAAATGGCCATCAGAGTGACAACAGAAGAATGGGAATCTTTGCATTTTGCTGTCTACAACTACCTGAAGGGTGGTTGTGGCCAGCAGGAGGTTGCTTTCTTCTCTCAGGCAACCAGCACCAGAACAAGGGGACAGAGTCTCAAGCTGTGCCAGGGGAAGTTTAGGCTCGAGGTGAGGAGAAAGTTCTTCACTGAGAGAGTCATTCGCTACTGGAATGGGCTGCCCAGGGAGGTGGTGGAGTCACCATCCCTGGAGGTGTTCAAGGCACGTTTGGACGTGGCACTTGGTGCCATGGTCTAGTCTTGAGGTCTGTGGTAATGGGTTGGACTTGATGATCTATGAAGTCTCTTCCAACCTTGCTTATACTGTGATACTGTGATACTGTGATTTTA
Organism: Ramphastos sulfuratus; assembly: GCA_013399055.1. Lineage (NCBI taxonomy): Eukaryota > Metazoa > Chordata > Aves > Piciformes > Ramphastidae > Ramphastos > Ramphastos sulfuratus. The sequence goes on along the minus strand of WBNM01033215.1, from coordinate 1,372 downwards.
AGGTGTGGTGGGTTGGGAACTTCAACACCCCACCCCTCCAACCACCACCAAATAGAAAATTTACCAGACCAGCTCAGATGGCTTGGAAGTAAATTTAGAAAGAATACAGAAATAAAATCCTTCCCCCTGGGTAAAGAAAGCCCAGAAGGGGTCAATGTCACCTTATTCTCTCCCTCCAGATAGAAAAACCAGCAAGGCTCACATGTTATCTGGAAAAGGTTAGTGCACAGTATGGAGGAGTCAGAGAGGCAAAGGAATGGTGACAGAGCCAGAGCCCAAAAGTCAAGAGAGAGAAGTTGTTTCTACATTGCCATTTTATCCCTCTTAGCAAACCAATGAATGATATAAAAGTAATTATTATTTTTACAACCAATGCCCTGCTTATTCAATCTATACTCAAAAGAATGTCCAGGAAGTTCCTCTCTCTTGTTTCTAATGGAAATCAACTCTTAAACTGCTACATAAGGAAATACGTCTCTTTTTTTGTATTGTTCCTGAAGCAGACACATAGCCGCCTAACTTCTGAAACACAACCAGGGAGTTAAGAGGTGAAAGAACTTTATTTGCTTCCCTGTATTGTTTATTTAAATGTAAAACTGCTTACTTCAAGTTCAAAAGTGGGAGATAAAAGGCTCGAAAATTCAGAGAAAAAGAAAAGGGGAAAAAAACAATAGTGATTTGGTTTCCTTTTCTCATTCCCAAAATCTCAGAAAGAGAAAAATGCCCTAAACAGAGGAGACATTCCATACTATCAGGGGGAATTCATAATTTTAAAAATTATTCTGGTTGATGATGGGTTCTCTAGTAGCTTGGAGATACTTTTTTTCACTGGGAACTAATCAAGGAAGGGCCAAACCTTGAAACATATTGCACATCTGTAACATTTTTGGTCAGTAAGAATTAATATTGCTATATAAGGATGGATTGCTTTGGGTAGTGAGGCAGTTTTATATCATTAACAGTTTTGTATAAACTGGCTTGACATGGACCAGAGTCAGGAAGGAAAAAAACTCTATAGGTTTAAAAAAAAAAAGTGTACTAATTGCTAACCATATCTACAGGGCACAAGCAATGACAATAAGCCATATTTTTAACAGCAGCATCCTGCTTAAAGATGCTGCATGGAAATACCTGCTCCCAAGGGTCATAAAGAGATGCACAAACATGAAGAAATTGATCTCACAAGATTTTAGCACTTCCTCATAATAGATTTGGACTTGTGCAAGCTAAATACTAAGTGGTTCATCACACCTGGGATTTGAGGCTTTGCTCCAATATTTATTAATATAATAAGCATCTTATTGTGAAATAAGGGTGATTAACATTATGCCCAGAGGCATTGTTTACCAAATGTAGTGGAGGGGTAATTAAT
>WBNM01033212.1:4619-41553 GCA_013399055.1 Ramphastos sulfuratus | reverse complement strand
AGGCTGGATGAGGCCTTGAGTGACCTAGTGGGAGGTGTCCCTGCCTATGGCAGGGGGTTGGAACTGGATGAGCTTTGAGGTCTCTTCCAACCTAAACTATTCTATGATTGATTCCATGATTCTATGATTCTAATCAGTGGATGGAAGAAAGATTGGAATTGACAGCCTCAGAGATCTGTACCTGTGAAGAGGTACAGATGGAGCAGAGGTTTAGGTTGGACACCAAGAAAAAATGTCTTCACCAAAAGGGTTGTCAAAGCCTGGAACAGACTGACCAGGGCAGTGGTGGAATTGCCATCAATGGAGGGACTGAAAAGACATGTAGATGTGGTGCTGAGGGATGTCATTTAATGGTGGACTTGGTACTGCTGGGTTAATAGAACCATAGAATGGTAGGANGAATGATCTAAAGATACTGAGATCCATGAAAACAACCTCACAGAGTCTTTACTGGAAAATCTGGTAGCTTTGTTGCAGGTTACAACAACTCCTTGGTGTGGGTGAGAATTTACAGCCTCACTTTCTAAAGGGTAATAAATAGTAGAGGAGCTTTGATATTTGAGCGTGTTGTCTGAGATGCCCTTAAAGGAGCCTGACTCTCAAAGGGTCAGTACTTCCTGCACATCAAGGCTTTGCAGGTATTTCTACATCCTTGGCTAGACTTAGAGCCACACAACTCCTGTTCTGCAGCCAGAAATGGTAGGGCCATGGCATGGTGCTGCTCTGCTTTTGGAGAGGCAGGATAGGGTCAGTGCTTCGTGTACAGCTCTGTGCTGTGTCTGCAGCCCACCTCACTTGGATCAGCACACGACATTCTCAAAAACTTGAGCTTATTTAGTTTTTCTGAAGCATTTTGAGTGTAGAGCAGATCTCACAGGGCCTCCACACCACCAGGAGAACAAGTTCAGTGAGGCACAGGTAATGTTACCAGTGTTTTCATTACAAATCTTAGCTACCTGATCTAGTTGAAAGACGTTGCTGCTCACTGAAGGGAGGGTTGGACTAAGATGACTTTTAAAGGTCCCTGCCAACCCAAATCATACAATCATAGAATGGTTTAGGAAAGGACTACAAAGATCACCTAGTTCCAAGCCTTTGCCATAGGCAGGAACACCTCCCACTAGAAAGGTCACTCAAGGCCTCATCCAGCCTGGCACTGAACACCTCCAGGGAGGGAGCAGCCACAACCTCCCTGGGCAACCTGTGCCAGTGTCTCACCACCCTCACTGTAAAGAACTTCTTACTAACATCCAGTTTAAATCTTCTCTCTGCTAGTTTAAACCCATTCCTCCTCGTCCTGTCATTACAATCACTCTAGGATTCTATGAATCACAGCTAGGCACTGAAAGCTTGCCTTCTAACACCCATCTCTAAGTCTCCACACACCAAGAAGCCCACACTACTTCAGCACCTCATTTTGAAAATGCATGAATGCTCCTTTCCACAGGCTCAGAGCAGCTTTTGGGTCAGCAGTGGCACCTCCTGCAAGGTAACCCAGCAGAAGCCACAGCCATCACTACTAACTTCCCGCAGGAACATCTCTGCTGTGATGCCTCCTTCAAACAAATTATCTCACACTGAAAAAGCCTTTGAAAATTTCCTTTTCTTTGTGAAACTGCTAAAGAGTTTGAAATCTGCGTTCAGGATGAGGCTTTGAAATGGTTCAAGTGACTAATTCCAAAGCATGTTTGTTATACTGCTGGCTTTTAAGCAATTGTATTTTGCCCAGCTCCTGTCATGATTCATGAATACAGATACACTTAAAAAAAAACAAAACAAAACAAAACAAACAAAAAACCCAAACAAACAAACAAAAAAACCCAAACAAAAAACCCCAAAAAAAAACCCACCAGAAAAAAAAAGGAAAGATTTATTCATTTAAACATACTTGGGCACTGAATTTCTCCAAGCAAAAATTCCTCAGTGGGAGGATACCATCTTGTATGTGCAGATATCAAAGGGGAAAAATGCAGTAACCACATGATATGTTCCCAATTATTCCCTGAAGGAAATAATGAAAAGATGGGGGTTCTGAGAAGGAGTCAAACTTGATGTGGTATTATAAAGTGTCTTCTCTTTGATATAGCTCAAGAGCAACTGGGTCCTAGCTCTCCCTGTCACATGGATGTAGTTCTGGCTGCAGCTTGCAAATGTTGAACTCAGGCTGCAAGAGTTGGGGCTCTTCAGCCTGGAGAAGAGAAGGCTTTGAGGAGACTTTGGAGTGCCCTTCTAGTATCTGAAGTGGGCTACAGGAGGGCTGGGGAGGGACTATTGACAAGGTCTTGTAGTGACAGGACAAGGAGTTTAAACTGGCAGAGAGCAGATTTAACCCGGATGTTAGGAAGAAGTTCTTTCCAGTGAGGGTGGTGAAACACTGGCACAGGTTGCCCAGGGAGATTGTGGATGGCAGAAGCACAGAATGTGATCACACAGAATCAAAGATCACATTCTGTGCTTCTGTCGTCCACAGCCTCCCTGGAGGTGTTCAAGGCCAGGTTGGATGAGGCCTTGAGTGACCTAGTGGGAGGTGTCCCTGCCTATGGCAGGGGGTTGGAACTGGATGAGCTTTGAGGTCTCTTCCAACCTAAACTATTCTATGATTGATTCCATGATTCTATGATTCTAATCAGTGGATGGAAGAAAGATTGGAATTGACAGCCTCAGAGATCTGTACCTGTGAAGAGGTACAGATGGAGCAGAGGTTTAGGTTGGACACCAAGAAAAAATGTCTTCACCAAAAGGGTTGTCAAAGCCTGGAACAGACTGACCAGGGCAGTGGTGGAATTGCCATCAATGGAGGGACTGAAAAGACATGTAGATGTGGTGCTGAGGGATGTCATTTAATGGTGGACTTGGTACTGCTGGGTTAATAGAACCATAGAATGGTAGGAGTCAGAAGGGATCTCTGGAGATCACTTAGTCTAACCTCTCTGCTAAAGCACAGTCACCTAAAGCAGGTTGCACAGGATCGTGTCCAGTCAGGTTTGGAACTCCACAGCCTTTCTGGGCAGCCTGCTCCAGTGCTCTGACACCATCAAAGGAAAGAAATCTCTCCTTGTTTGGACTCAGTGATCTTAAAGGTCTTTTCCAACCTAAAGGATCCTGTGATTCTGTGAGGGTGTTTCTTTGTAACTCTGTCCACCCAGCTGTAGCAAATGAGGACAAAAGCATGTTTAGGTAATCAAGGCAGGCTTGAGCATATACTGAAGGCTGCAGAGACAGAGGAAGGGCTGTAAACACTGCCAGGCAGTATCACATAAATAGGATGTGAAGATCAGAATATGAGTTATGGTGTAAACTTAAAAAGCAGTGATGGGAACTTTACCTACATTTGTGTCGCTGGGGCAAGGAAATAATCTAGCACAGGCTTCTTCCTTACCAAGTAATCATCTCAATGCCTTTGTATTTACTGACATATGGCTGCACATATGACTACCATAAAAAGGAGCCATAACTTCCCCTTGTGCCATCTGAAGATCAAAGACCAAGACCGGCGATACGCTTCCCACACAGGGCTGTAAACTGAACACAATCTTCCTGTGCTTTTCCTTCCTGGTTTTGATTCCAGCAGGTGCTCAGAGGCAGCACAGTGTTCCCCTGCTCCACCCTTGGCAGTACAAAATGAGGTGCCCAGAGAGATGGTGGAGCCTCCATCTTCCTGGAGTCATTCAAAACCTGCTTGGATGCTGTCCTGAGCAACCTGCTCTAGGTGAACCTGCTCTGGCAAGGGGGTTGGACTAGATGACCTCCAGAGGTCCCTTCCAACCTCTATCATTCTGTGATTCTGTGTGTTCTGATGCCATTGAGTTTGGACTTGATGATTCTAAAGTTCTCTTCCAACCAAAATGATTCTGTGATGCTGATTTTAAAAGATCTGTTTGGCCATGTTAACTGGGACATTGCTGAAAGGCTTACGGTTAAAATGTGCTCTCCTGGAGCTGGGAAAAGAACTGTAAAAGTCCACTCTGGAGCCTAGACACAGTTGCAACATAGTTGGAACCACAACTTTCATTCAAAGAGATCCAAGTCTGCTGTTCCCTACAGCAAAAACAGATGCTAGGTTTCAATACCTCAGTGACACCCCATGTAAGTATCTTGGTCTCAACAGAGAGTATCTTAGACTCTTTCTGACTGACGTTTTAATTTTTCTGTCATGAAGGAATCTGACTCACATGCAAAGAAATAAAAAATAAAAAATCAAAACCTCCACCATGTTATTATCAGAAGTATGACAGACTTCAAACAAACCCCAGTCTTTGCACCATACCATACTCATACCAGTAACTCTGTGAAGCTTCTGGTTGGTGCTCACTTTAGATACATCACAACTAAAGGTCACAGGATTGTATCACCCACCCCACGGTGGCTTATTATGCAAAGGAGAAAGTACGAAAGGAAAAAGAAAATTCCATCTGAAATGCCAGGTAGAAAAACAAAGCAAACCAAATGTGTTTTCTGATGAGTTGATATCCAGCTTCTTTTTCATGACCAGGCCCTAGCAGCATAGCTCACAGCTTTAGCACCAAACTAATTGAAAATAGTGTAAGAGGTGCTACATCTGGCTAGGGATCCCTGCCTAGGTCCTCACAGATCACACTTCACAGCAGCAGATGCAGCGTCCATCTGGGTGGGAAAGTGGAGGTAAGCACAGCTGCCACTAGAGACAAAGGACCTGAGGCTCTCAGGTTTACCTGTAGACCTGTATCTGATGTGGGAACAACCACTCAAGACATAAATAATTGCTAAGATAGGTTACTTTCAAGTTCTTCAAAGATTTCTGCACATAGCTGCAAGTAAAACACAGTCTTAAAAGGGCAACCTGTTGGCAGCCAGGTACTCAACCGTGTTTCAAAAATGGCCTTGGCAAAGCTCTCTGCCAACAGTGCTACAATCAAAAGAAAAATGCAAGATGCTAGAATAAAAAACATGCAAGTTGGCTGAATATCAGCCAGCAGTGTGACCAGGTAGCCAAAAAGCCAGCAGCATCCTGGTTTGGATCAGCAACAGTGTGACCAGCAGGAGCAGGGCAGTGATCATCCTCCTGTACTCAGCCCTGGTGAGGCCAAACCTTGAGCACTGTGTTCGGTTTTGGATCCCTCACCACAAGAAATACTTGGAGGTGCTGAGGAGCGTCCAAAGAAGTGTAATGAAGCTGCTGAAGGGTCTAAAGCACGGGTCTTGTGGGGAGGGGCTGAGAGAACTGGGGTTGTTTAGTCTGAAGAAAAAGAGGTTGAGAGGAGACCTTCTTGCTCTCTACAACTAACTGAAAAGAGGTTATAGTCAAGTTGGAGTCAGTCTCTTTTTCCAAGTAACAAGGGATAGGACAAGAGGAAAAGACATCAAGTTGTGCCAAGGAAGATTTAGGTTGGCTGTTAGGGAAAATTTCTTCCCCAAAAAGAATTGTCAAGCCCTGGAACAGGCATCAGGCATCAGTTGCCATTGTCATCTTTGTAGCCTCCATTGGACTCTCTTCAGCAGTTCCTTGTCTTTCTTGAACCTGGGAGCCCAGAATGGACACAGTACTCCAGATGTAGCCTCACTAGGGCAAAGTAGAGGGGGAGAAGAACCTCCCTTGACCCGCTGTCCACAATCTCTCAAAGCACCCCAGGATACTATTGTCCTTCTTGGCCACACTGATGGCTCATGATGAACTTGTCCACCAGGACAAGGTGAGGCTCAACGGGGCTCTGGGCACCCTGGTCTAGTTGAGGGACCTTTGGAGGTCCCTTCCAGCCCATCTCATTTTATGATTCCATGACTCCTGGGTGCTTCTCCACAGAGCTGCTTTCCAGCAGATCACCTTTGCCAAATGGGAGAATAAATACTAAATAAAAGTAGGATCCCACCCGGGATTTAGACTGAGATTGCTCAGCAGGAACCACATCATTTCTTTTTTCATTTCTATAAGGAAAAGCAGAGAAGAGCACAACTTTACGATGAATAAAACCAACCTTGACTGATTGCACAAGTCCAAAACATGGTTCAATAGAAACACTTTTAACATCCGTGTTCTAATTTCTGCAGCAAACTCTTTGCAAGTCAGAACTTGCCCGAAACTTGGAAAACCTTGCAGCAGATAAAGAATTGTCTGGATTAAGTTTATAGCTCTCCTTATCTGGGCAGTTGCCCTGCACAATTAAATAAACAGACGTTTGGATTGCCCTCTCTCTTGATGTGGGATAGTGCGAGATAATGCCCATGACAGGCTTTTAGCTACAGCATGAGCTTACGTAATTGCCATGCAGAATATAATGTCCTGTTACCAAGCCACAGTCAGTGTTTACCACTGTTTTCCCTGCACTTGAAACTTCAAAGAGTCCTTGCAAGATTGGGACCCAAATTAGCTACTACAAACAAAAAGGTTGGGAAAGGAAAGCTGGTTTTATGGCCCTGGAAGCAGACAGGACAATGATTTCCTTTCACATGGATCTGTTGCCTTTCTTGTGCACACAGACTTTCCAGGTCCAGCCTTCAAAGAGAGAGTGGAACATTCTAAAGAGAGATCTAAAGTATATTTAGATGGGACAGCTAAAAACAAGCTTCTCCAAGGACTCTGGTCCAGCATTTTGAGATCCTCTGTTATCCTACAGCTTGGTCCTTACTCAATGCCCCATCTTTGAAGAGGTCAGAGAATGAAGTGCCAAGCAGCAGCACTGCCGCAGCAGCACTGCCAGTAACATCTGCTAAGCTGAAGTTCAGGATGACTGCTGCTACCCATGCAAAGTGAAATGCTACTGCCCAGAGCATGGGCTTTATGGAGTGTGGTCAGCAGGTGAAGGGAGGGGATTGTCCCCTTCAGCTCTGGTGAGGCTGACTTGCTTGATTTAGCTCTGGGGTTCTCAGCACAGGGAAAGACATGAACCGTTGGGAGTGTGTCTAGAGGAGACCACAAAAATGATCTGAGGACTGGAACTCCTCTACTGTGAAGAAAGGTTTGAGAGAGTTTGGGTAGCTCAGCCTGGAGAAGAGAGGGTTCCAGAAAGACCCTATTGTGGCCTTTCAGTATTGAAAGGGTAAGATGGGGACAGACTTTTTAGCAGGACAAAGGGTGATGGAACTGAAAGAGAGATCTAGACTAGTGAGAAGGAAGAAATTTTTCACACTGAGAGTGGTGGAACATTGGTTTAGGCTGCTCAGAGAGGTGTTAGATGCCCCATCCCTGAAAGCATTCAAGGAGATGTTTGACAGGGCTCTGAGCAGCCTGATCTAGTTGCAGATGTCCCTCCTCACTGCAAGGAGGTTGAGCTTTAAAGCTCCCTCCCATCCCAAAACATTCTTTGATTCTTTGAGCCTGTGTTTTATGAAGACCCAAAAGCTTCAAGCTCAACTCCCTTCAGGGCAGCAGGAACTCTGCCACTGGGTGCAGCACAGAGCTGTGATGCAGTTCAATGTCAATGGTAGTTTGATCTTGCCCTCTTTGAAGGAAACATCTGCTCACTGTCAGAGACATCTGCTACAGCTTGCAGACCTCTGCCCTGTCCTCCACCCACACTTTGGCACCAGGACTGATTCAGGTGGAACTACCCCCAGTGGTCACAGGACTTGTGTCTGAGTAAAGACAATGCTGAACCAGCTCACTACCTACAATCCCACCTCCACCAGACCTGGTTTTCCCTCTTTATTGTCTTCCTGAGGACAATAAAAAGGAAAAGAAGGGGCTGAGGGAACAGATCACTGAGAGATCAGATCACTTACTGATGGAACTTACTGAGAGAACAGATCACTCACAACGGAATATACTGAGGGGGCAGATCACTTACCCCTTGAGCATGGAGCACAATATTTGTCTATTTCATGAATCTGAGTGTTTCTATCTCCTGATCCATTTACTTCTTATTTTCCTGGGCAAGTTTTTGAAACAAGTCACTTCTCAGTAACTAATTCAAGCAATATTGCCTGAGAACTTTTAAAAGCATAAACAGTTTTGCTCTGAAAAGCCCAGCCCTGTCTTCCTCCCCTTTATTAGCGCTATTTGTTGTTCAACAAGATTGTTTCAGAGTTTCTAACTCATTCTACTATCAGAAACAAGCTACAGCTTCTTCTTAGCATCTGTATATAAAGTTTACATCAGGAGAAGAAATTAGCCAAATCTGTTCTGAATCCACTTGAACACAGCTTTTATTAAGGAGGTTTTCTGGAGCTGAATGATCTTAGCATTTGACATCTGAAACTTCTGTGGCTTTTTGTCTAAGCAAAGAAAACAGTGATAATGGACAACTTCCAGCTGCAAACCTTTCAGTTTTTGTTGGTCTGAGTTTTCTTTCTTTTTTTTTTCCCCTCCTCTTCTTACAGGTTTAATTTTGATTAATGAAGTTAAGTTTTTTAGCCAAACTTCAGTTACCTTAAAGCAGGCATTTCTTAATGCGGTGAAAGCAGAAGCTTTCGCCTTACAGGGCCATTTTAACTTGTGTTTTAAGGCTTTAAGCCCTAAAAATCCTCAACCACCCACCCACACTCCCTCGATTTTAACCCTTTAATTGCTGCATGCAATAGAAAAGTAAAAAGAAACCATGATGTGCTGCAAAGAGGCTTAACACTGCAATCCCATGGGATTGCTGCTTATTCTTACAGATCAGCGGCTCGGGCCAGACGCTGACCCAAGGGTATTCCTGTTGACTCCATGGCATGGAAAGAAGAGCTTTAGGCTAAGTTAAAGCTAAGGGAGTAAATAAATTCAGGCTATGTTTCAGTGCATGATATGCCCCTGATCTCACTGTAAAGTTTTGTAAGAGGGCAGTAGTTTCCCGGTGCTCGCAGCTTAGATCCAACCCGTGCACCGCTACGCCTCTTCCCATGCAAGGCAGTGAGTTACATCTTTCTGCCAGTGATATATAGCTGCAGATGGAACAAATAGATGACTTTCCTCCTTCACCCTCTTTTGGCAGCTGCTGTTTTGATCTGATCCCTGGCCCTGATCTGTTTCCTGCTCCAGCCAGGGTTCAGCCCTGCTCTGTAATTCCAAGCAGATGAGCCGGGGACTCCAACCCTGTAATTACACCTCCTCTCTTTACCCTCTAACTTCAAACCTCCCATTTTGACTTTTTACATCTCAGATCACAGAGCTTTAAAGAACACCTCTGGCGTCCCGGCAGGTCTGGCTCAGCTAAACGCATTCCGAGGCTCTCCAGATTTCATAGCCGAGCCTGTGAGAAGGGTATAAACCCCCCTCCTAGGAACGGGGTCTCCTGCTCTATCTTTACTGAAAACAAAATACACAATCAGAAGCCCACTCTCTTTATTATTGATTAAATACCCTCTGTGTGCTTAGAACTCAATGCAAACAGAGAAAGAGAGAGAGAGAGAATCCCTGCTCCACAAAATCAACCCTAGAGTAGCTGTGAAATCCCAGTTTACAGATCTCGCACAGATGAACCCATGCAGGTCCCTTGCATTGTAAAGAAAAATTCCTTTCTTTACGACTAAGACTGAGGTCCTAAGAAACTTAACTGAAGAGGGCTGGATGCTACAAAGCACTTCAGAATTAGGACCCCTCTTCCGAAACAATGCTGTAAGTGAGTAGGTTGAGTCACTCTTTCAGAACCATATCGCACCCAGGGCTTTCAAACCTGGCTGCCAAGTGTTGGACCTACCTAAGCACCTCATTAAATAACCTCATTTTCAGAAGTTGCTCTTGAGGAACATTGGCTTTCCGGAAGAATGCTGGGTTATCTGTAGTGCCTAAATATAGATTTACAAGCTGAACTTGTTAAGTTTAAGTTTAAAGACGCTGGGTTTTCCCACGAAAATCCTGCCTGCTGTGCACTCTCAGAGAAGCATCAATCCAGGGCTAAGCCGAGAGAGCGTCAAAGCAGGACTGTGCGTGACACCAGGAACCTTTGCACTCTGCAGCAGGGACGTTTTTGAGCTGGGTACAACATCTGGTGCTGGCACGCTTTGCTGCTGACATCTTCCCAGTAATACTTCCATGGCAAAACACTCCTCTTTGCCCGCGGGTGAACCGTGGGTCCCGCAGGATGTCTTGGCCAAGCTCCCTGGAGTTTGGCAGAGCCATCCCTTCACCCAGAGGCGAGTAAAGCATCTTCGTGTGAGATGCCCAAACTGACTGCTCCGTCCGAGGATTTACAGGAGTGCAAGAGCAGGCACTCCGAGACTCGGCTGGGCAGGGTGATCGGCCAGCAGACCTAGAGTCTGGGTGGACCACCGCAGAACACCAGACACTTCAAGATTCAGCGGGACAGGGCGCTGGGGCATCTATCCCAAGAACGGTTGGACCAGATGATCTCCGAGGTCCCTTCCAACCTGGTGTTCTATGATTCCACGCACATAAAGCTGCCCACGCAAACTTCGAAGCTGGGCACTCTCTGCCCGACTTCACTCACCCATGCTCGCCGCACGGCGGGCGAGGGTTTCGTGCAGGGGTGCAGCCAACACAGGGGTTCGGGCAGCCAGAACAAGGTCTCTGCCTGCTTCGGCATCCACGCGGACCTTCTCTCGGCCGTAAGCCCCAAGCCCGAGCAGTTGGGACACACCGCAACCACCCTCACCCCCGAGCCTGCAGGTTCCCCTCGCAAGTCACCCAGCGCGGCAGGAACGCTCCGGGGCAGCCCGCTCGACCCCTTTCCCATACTCACCATGCAACAGCAGGGCTGGGAACAGGTATCTCATCAGGCTGCCGTACGGGACGGACATTTCTCCGCCTCCCGACGCTCCTTCCCCGGCTCCTTCGCTCCGGCCGCTGCCGCCGCCACTTCCCGCCGCGCCGCCCGCGCCTCAGCGCCGCCGCGGGCAGCCCACGGCCCGGCGCTGGGGAGCAGGCGGCTGGCGGGGGCCAGGAACCGATGTGCACCCTCCGGGGGCCTATCCCCGCTCCTCAGGACTCCCGCCTCGCACTCCACCCCGCCGCGGTTCCGTCACTCCCTGAGGCTGTCCGCTCCGCCGCTGCTCCGTCCCTCGCTGTCTCCGCGGAACGCAGCGACGGCTCCGCTTCATATTTCTCCTTGAAGCAGCAGGAGGAGGAGGGGTCGGGAGGTGGGGACTCGTCCCGGGGCGGGGAATGGGGAGGGGTGGCCCCGCAGGACACAGCTCCCCCGAAGGTGGAAGGGGCGCCCGGGGCCCGGCGGACCCTCGGCGGGGTTGGAGGGGGCAGGGGACAGCGAGCACGGAGTTGTGGAGGGGGGAGCTGGGCAACCCCCCACGTTCAGTGCGATCCGGCGGTGGGTGGGATGCTACTGCGGCGGGACAGCGGCCGATGGCTTTAAACTAAAAGCCGGAGAGTTTAGACTAGAGAGAAGAGACTGATTTTCTACACTGAGGGTGGTGAAACGCTGGAACAGGTTGCCCAGAGAAGTGGTAGAAGCCTCATCCCTGGAGACTTTCCAAGCCGGGTTGCTTGGAAAGTAACCTGATCGAGTTGAAGACGTCCCCGCTCACCGCGGGGGGTTGCAAACTACATAACCTTTAAAGGTCCTTTCCAACCCAACCCAGTCTATGATTCTATAACTAAAAAAACACCAGCTTACCTGCAGGTTTCCCACTTTTCAGCCCAGCACCCGACTGACTGGGTTGGCAGTCACATTCCTGTGCCCCAGTTGTCTCAGGTCCCTAAAACCCCCACACTGGGTAGAAGAGATTCAGTAGAAATGACTGTGGAAGCCCCACCAAAACGTGGTGATGTAGGTGTTTAGAGAGATCCAACTTCAAATTGCTGCTTTCTGATTCAGGGGCTTGGAAGCACAGGTTGGGGCTCTGAGCAACCTGATGGAGTTGAAGATGTCCCATATCACTGCAGGGAGGTTGAACTAGTTGACCTTTAAAGGTCTCTTCCGACCCAAACCACCCTATGGTTCCAGGACACTGTGATTCTGTGTGCCTGCAGGGGGCTGGAGGCTGGGTGGGCAAGCATGTGCAGGTGGTCAGCTCTTTCTAAGCTTCAGGGAGAGCAGCTCCAGATGCCTGAACTCCACATCCTGATAGGTGCAAAATGAGTCCTCCCCACTGCACCCATAAGCTGGAGAGAAAGAAGGTTGGCATGAGGCCTTGCCTTGAAAACAAACCTTTCCATGGTTGTGGCCTTCCATGTAAATCAGACATTTTAAAAGCTAAAAATAAATGTCAATTTTGCCATCTTTGGAGCTGTTCTCTTGCACGTTTGTCCTCATATCTGTTGCTGATTAGTTTTGCTTTTTAGTAGGGCCTGGTCATGCAAACATGCATGAACTTAATATTGTACATGTGAGTGACTCACGTGCCTGAGTTTAAGCATGAAGCTTTTGTTGGTAATGTCCTTGGAAGGTGCCACCCTGTTTTCTGGTTTCTGTTTGGACTCGTGGCCTCAGCTGTAGGGCCTCATGGCAAAGAATGTGTGTCAAATCGGAGGAAACATTGAGAAAATCAGTGGCACTGAGTTTTGAGCAGCTTAACTGTGCTGAAGTGTTTACGTGCTGCATGCTTAAAAAGAAATATAAACAATGATGATTCCTTCCAGCTCCCTTGAGAAGGAAGAATAAATTTAATCTTCCTCACTTACATAGGGAGGAAACGGAGGTAGAAAGAAGTGGTGAGTCAGAATTAGAGCCCCAGAGCCCTGGATTCTCAGGGTTATGCTCGTGCCTTCCCTCGGATGCTTTTCAAGCCGGGAAGGATGGTTTGCAGAGCGCTTGGTGCCGGTCTGTCCAAGCCTGCAGTGGTCACATATCCTCTCAGTGACCTGGAGAGAGATGTGTGGAGAAAAGCAACATCCTTCAAGAAACAGGTGTCCCTGAACATGAGCAAGTAACACTGGTTAAGGCCAAAAAAATATCCTTACCCAACCTCTCCTGCTCATCTTCAACCCAATCCTGTGGTTGCCACAGACATAGGTGTGAAGGGAGGTGATTCCTGCCCTAGACACAGAGCATTTGGACAAGTTGGGAAGCCTCCTGGATCCACTTCACTGTTTCCATGACTAATTGAGGGGAAAATTTCAGGAATTGCACATGGGTCAGGACAATCCCCAGTGTCAATACAGGCCATGGGATGAAGGGACTGAGAGCAGCCCCTGTGGAGAAGGTGCTGGTGGGTGGAAAGCTGGACATGAGGCAACAATGTGCACTTGCAGCCCAGCAAGCTGACTGTGTCCAGAGCTGCATCAAAGGAAGCATGGCCAGAAGGTTGTTTTGGGTTGAAAGAGAACTTTAGAGGTCTTCTAGCCTAACTTCCCTGCACTGAGCAGGGACATCTACAACTAAAGCAGATTTCTAAGAGCCCCGTCCAACCTCACCTGGAATGTTCTCAAGGATGAGGCATCTTCCCAAGCTGTGTGTGTTCCACCACCCTCAGTGTGAAAAATTTCTTCCTTACAAACTGGAACACAGAAGGTTTCACCTCAGCGTGAGGAGAAACTTCTGTAGAGTGAGGGTGACAGAGCACTGGAACAGTGGTTGTGGAGTCTCCTTTGGAGATTTTCAAAACCTGCCTGGATGCATTCCTGTGTGGCCTGCCCTAGGTGATCCTGCTTGGCATGGGGGTTGGACTCGATGATTTCTGGAGGTCCCTTCCAACCTCTAAGGTTCTGTGAGTCTGTGATTTTCTCTAGTCTTAATCTCTTCTCTTTTAGTTTCAAATCGTTTAGAAGGGGCAACATCCAAAAGGAGAGGCTTTTTGTATTCGTTCTAGACACAACCCATAGCCATGTTGAGCAACAAAATTATCTACAAAAAGAGGGGACAGAGGATAATCTGCCAAAAGTAGTTTATCCTAAAAATCAATGATCCCAGAACCTCACTGGCTCTTGCTCTGGTAAGTGACAACGCCCTCATGCCAGCATCATTAACAGCTTTTCCTAAGAGGAAAGGGCAGTGACTTTAATGTTCCATTGGCCAACCTGGTAAATGAGGCTCCACTTGTGATTTACTATCACAGCTTCTGATGAAATCAATATCCAATGGGTTCACATACAGGAGAACCTTCCAAACAGATTTTGTGTGTTCCTTATCTTTTACATTTTGGTTTATTTGAAGGATATGAGTTTGGGGGTTTTGTTTGGTTTAGTTTTGTTTTCCCTGAGTGATGCACAATTGATTTTTTTTTTTAAACAAAAAACAGAGTCACAGAATCATTCGGGCTGGAAGGGATCTTTAAGATCATCAGTTCCAACTGTAACATGCCCAGTCCCAGTTGTTTCATTACTGTGCCCCAGTTTGGAATGGGCTGTAATGGGAAGCAGTGACAGGTAACAGCTCTCTGCTCTTTGATCTAAGCAGCATGTCACATCAGCGCTCATTAAAAACTGTATTAACCAACCCGACTGTGACTTTTTGAACTTGAGCTCCTAGGGCAGGGGATATATCTAATTTAGGTGTAATGTAATTTATAAAGGCACCTCTCGGCCATAGCCTCAAAAAATATTACTGAGGTTAAAAACCTCTTGCAGAGGAAGTTGCCGACAGAAGTATGCGCAGCGAGGAGCCTTCTGGCTGATGGGAAACGCACTTCGTGGCTGGGGCCCTCTACAAAACGTATTAAAAGAGGGAGAAAATGAACTCGTTGGACTCGTTGTGTGACACTTCAAAGATCCAGGCGTATCAGCATTGCACTTGTCTAGCTGAAGTGCCGGCGGCTTGGCTGGCCGCCAGTGCCAATCTAGTGGTGAAAGATATTTAAAAGAGGGAGAGGGTGGGAAAGAATGGAGGCAGCAAGTGTGTGGGACACCTTATGCTCCGGAGAAGAATGGGATGGGGCAGTGCTGTTTGACTCAGTAATGCTTTGGCAGTGCCACAGTGATGATTTGCTAATAGCTACATTGTGCTTTTAAAAAAGACAATACCTCTTCTTGAATGAGTCAAAGGAGCAGGACCTAAACGTTTATTGGAAAGGAGTGGAGGGACTAATTCACAAAGAATCAAATGTCAGATTTCCATTTGCTCATGACAAAGTCACCAAAATAAGTGAAGATATGGAGGTTTTTTCTACATGTCCTGGTTGAGTTGGAATCCACACGGCCAGCCTGGAGCCTGTCTGATATGTAGAAATATACACTATGAGACTTCTTTTGGCTTCAGTTCTTTCAGCTTCAGTTCTTTGAGGGAGAAGTGAAACTGTACAAATGGTGATTGGTCTGTTTCTCCTATCAGCTTGGACTGAAAATGCTGTAGTTAATGGACTATAGCAGGGTTTATCAGTCCTTGCATCTGTAATTTTGTATTTTATAGTAAGGTGTTTAAGCTGCTGGGTTTGAGTCTTACTGTTTGTTTTTAAAAGCAACAGAAAGAGCCTTTAGCAAAATATACTCTGTGTTCAACTCCCAAATTGAGCAGAATATTTCACCTTCCCCTATCATATCCTTAATGAAGCCAATGGAACTTTACGATGTTTTTTATGGGATGCTGAATCTGGGTTTAGTTTTCTCAGGCATGTACCTGCAGTAATGCTCACTTGCAAACCATGGCTGTGAGATAGTGCAGGTTGCCACAGAGGTCTATCCTTTATTGCTCCTCCTTCTTCTCACATCTTCCTTGTTTGGGTAGATAGCAAGTCTGAGAAGTCTGTTTTGCAAATGAAGTTATTTTAGTCATCTAAGACACAATACACATGTTGGGAGTCTACTACCTCGCATCATAGAATCATAGAATTGTCAGGGCTGGAAGGGACCTGAAGGATCAGTCAGTTCCAAACCCCTTGCCACGGGCAGGGACACCTCACACTAGATCAGGTTGCTCAGAGCCACATCCAGCCTGGCCGTAAAAATCTCCAGAGATGAGGCTTCTGCCACCTCCCTGGGCAGGCAACCTGTTCCAGTGTCTCACCACCCTCATGGCGAAGAACTTCTTCCTAACCTGGTAGCAAACATAGTGAAATACAACTTGAAGTTGAAGATGTCCCTGCTCGATTCAGGGGGATTAGACTAGATGGCCTTTAAAGGTCCCTCCCAACCCAAATCGTTCTGTAATTCCATGACAAAAGTGAAGCTCTTGTGGCCATTTTCCAGATAGGTTCTTTTCTCTCTGCATTTTCCAGCTACAGGCAGAGACATGCAGGCACACACATAGAGCCCTTCTGCTAGACTAAACTTGCTGGTTTCACAAAAACAGAATAAAAATGCAGTGCCTGCAGTTTGAAGTTGCTTTTTTCAGTCTTCCTAGAGGAATTTGAAAAGTAGGGGGGGAATAAAGGTATAAAACAACACAAAGAGTAGACCCTGCAGAGCTCAGGCCCTCCCAGAAACAGAAATCAAAGTTCAGTAAAGAACTGAAACAAAGCAAATGGCTTTCCATAAAATAAATTCCCTCCTTGTTCCTCCACTTGTTTCTGGCATTTAAAACGTGCTTGTGATTTGATTGCTCAGAGCCAAAGAGGAGCTTCTCTCTGTAGACTTACTTTACTATGAGCACAGAGGATTTCATAGTGTTGTCGCTGCAACCAGAGTTTCAGGGCTGTGTCCAACTCCCAGTGAGCTTGGTGAGGGTCTTCTTGTTGACCAGAGAGAGACAGATCAGGCTGCGGATGAGGCTGTGGAAAACATCAACTGGAAGAGTGAGTGCTTGTTGCATGCTGACAGTGTTCATCTGGAAGCAGGACAAACAGAGGCCAAAGGTGTTTCTTCATCCAGCATACGAGCAACCACCCTAACCTTCATCAGAGCTGTTGACTTCATTCATACATGATACTCAAATCACAGAATCACAGAATCACTGAACCTTAGAGTTTGGAAGGGACCTCCAGAGATCATCAAGTCCAACCTCTCTGCCAAGCAGCATTCCCTAGGGCAGGCCCCAGAGGAATGCATCCAGGAGGGTTTGGAAAGTTTCCAGAGAAGGAGACTCCACAACTTCTCTGGGCAGCCTGTTCCAGTGCTCTGTCATCCTCACTGCAAAGAAGTTCCTCCTCATGTTGAGGTGAAACCTTCTGTGTTCCAGTTTGTAGCTGTTGCTCTTTGTCTTATTGCTGCTGATCTCCAAAAAGAGCTTGGCCCCAGCCACTTGACACCCACCCCTCAGATATTTATAGACGTTGATCAGATCTCCTCTCAGTCTTCTCTTCTCCAGACTAAACAGCCCCAGGGCTCTCAGTCTCTCTCCATAGGGGAGATGCTTAAGTCCTCCAGTCATCCTCATGGCTCTCTGCTGGAAATACCATGAAGATGCCTTCATAAATGTTGTTTTACGCTACACTGATGCTGTGACTTAATAAACCCAAACCACTCCACACAGCCAAGCCAGCAGACTGAAAATGTGTCCAAAATAAAAAACAAAAAACCAAAGCTCTTCATACATTTTCTTCTTCTGTGGTGCTGTGCACCCAGTTGGAGTAATGACTTTTTCCATCACCAAAGAGAACTGGAAAAATTTAAACACACGTACAATGGTGCTCATTGCTGCTTGTATTTTCTCAGTGAAAAGAAACTTGGATTTTGAGTAATTTCTCAGAGAAAATGGAAGTTCTGGCAGAGTTTTATAAACTATCTAAAGAAACAGATTTGGTTTCCAAATTGGAAAATGGCTTAATGTGACCTGCCAAGCTTGTGTGAGAGCCTCAAGTAGCAGCTAACACACCTGGGAGCTACTTTCTTAGTTTCTTTAGTTTCTTCTTCTAGTCCCTTCAGGACCAATGCTTCTCCAAGTTAATAACATCCTTGGGGAAATGAGATTTTCATACCTTGTAGAGCACTGCCTTCTTTCCACTTGGCAAACTTGTGCTGCAGGGGAGAGACAAAGAGTGCTGAATTGAACCTATTCCAGGCAGCCCTGCTGAAGAAGGGAATGCTTCTCAGAAAGGAAAGGAGGAGCTCTTCTGCTCTTCTGCCCATAGCTTACCTGAGTGCTCAGCTGGACTGGGTGGACCTTGAGGGAGAAGGTGGGAAATGTTCACAGGATCACAAGAGTTAGGGGTTGGAAGGGATCCAAAGAGGTCTTGAGTCCAACCTCCCCTGCCAGAGCAGGACCATACAATCTAGCTCAGGTCACAGAGGAATCCATCCAGAGAGGGCTTGAAAGTCTCCAGAGAAGGAGACTCCACAACCTCTCTGGGCAGCCTGTTCCAGTGCTCTGTCACCCTTACAGTAAAGAAGTTCCCCCTTGTGTTGAGGTGGAACCTCCGGTGCTGCAGCTTACATCCATTGCTCCTTGTCCCACCACAGGGAGCAAGTGAGCAGAGCCTGCCACACTCCCCCACCCCTAGCTCTCAGATATTTATAAACATTCTTTCATATATTTTTTCCCCAGCGTTTGTGTTTGGTGAAGGGTCTTTTGTAACACATCTTAGACACACAAATGCCCAAACACCAGCTGAAAGCATGACCCTGTCTCAGAGTTCCCCTGGGTTTTCATGGTGGCCCTTTGGCCAGCTCAAGTCCTCATGCTAAGGTTGTTTATCCCTCAGAATGATATTACAGCAGCCACTTTCAATCTTGACCTCAAATTGCAGGTGTAGTCTTGGAGCTGCAGATCTCTCAAGGATGTGTAGGCTTTTTTTCCTTGTTCATTACAAAGATGACTCTTGTTCAGAGCATTCACTGAATTTTAGACTCAGGATGCTGGCTCTCAAAACCACTTCTATGTTTAAGCACAAGTGCATTCGATCAAAGCACCTTCCCAGAGCTGACAAACCAGCATTCTTCAGCAGAAGGATATCACTTCCATGCACTTTCAAACAATGCTATAACAAAGATGTCAACAAGGCCATTAAGGGCACAACTGGCTCCAAAACCCCTATCATTTTCCCATGTAGTTTGAAATTAAGGAGGAAAACAAAACAATAACAACAAAAAAATCACTAAGAAGTCTGGAAGAGTTCATTTCTAGTTCTGAGGTGGAATGGAATTTAGGGGCAAGTCTCTTCTCTGGCTTGGTAAGAAAGGTCAATGCAAGCAATTTGTTTTCTCAGAGCCTCAGTTTTCCAAACAGAGGGAAAAAAGTAGAATAACTTCATGGCTCAAAGCAATGCATGTACACTATGACCCATGACTCTCAGTTCACCTGTGGACAGAATGGCATCAGTATGGTTTTAAATAGGAAATAACAGAGAATTACAAAATGGTTGACACTTCTGGAAGTCATCTGATCCAGTCCTCCTGCTCTGTCACCCTCACAGGGAAAAAATCCCTCCTCATGTTTATATAAAACTTCCTANGGAACACTTTAAAGGTAACCAGCATAAGCAAACATTTTTACTGGGAGAGAAGGTTTGTGCAGTCACTGGTACTGCTTGTGGTTAATTATCCTGTTTAGCCACTGGATGGATGCAGGAAGCTCCTTTCTGCTTATGGCAGAAGGCAATCAATGATTACAAGAGGCTTGAAGTATTTACTCACTAAAAATACTATGGGACAATACCCAAAGCACATGGCGGGGCTGCTGCCAGGCCGAAAGCCGTTAGAGGCTTTGGAGTTTCCCCAAGCTCCTGGGTGTTGGAGAAGGGAGGCAGACATCTCTGACCTGGTCCTGGCTCTCTTGGCAGCAGGCTCTCAGGTGCATGCAGGATGTCTTGCAGTGTGCAGTCTTGGCACGGTGTCATGCTGGCTGTGCAGGCTGAACGCATGGAGGCATCGGAGCCTCAGCTCAGGATCAATGAGGTAGTAAGCAGGCAGAGATACAATGGCAGAGCACCCTTGTGCTACTTGCTCATCCTTTATATCCATTCAGCCCAAGACTAATGGGCCTTTGGACATAGATTAGCCAATCAGGATGGCACTTTGCCAAACTTGACCATATTAGGTGAAGCCAGGGCTTTTGTCCCCTTTCCTGTGGCCACCACCCCCAGCACAGAAGGAGGAGGAGCAGGGGAGCACGCCTGGACATGTACAAGCCCACCTTGGCCTATTTAGGCCTACCACAACACTTATCTCGGGGTATTTCCAATCAACCACAGTAAGTTTAAAATTCCTTTCATCATTTCCATCTATTTACCAATGTAAAAAACTCAGGTTATATACATACATTTGGATAGGTGATGTATGTACATGTACAGGATGCATGCATATATAAAATATCTCTATTTTCTATATTCACGAGGTCTTTGAAACATCTGCATAGTGCATTATCCAAGCACATGCTCTTCAAGTCCACACACAGCCAGCCAGCCAGACTCTGAATTAAGCTGCAATCTTCACAGGCAGTTCTGTCTGCAGCTGCAAGGTGTTCTCTAGGCTACTTAAAAGCTGCCAGGTTCTGTAGGAAGACTGCTTATCTGCTGAGAAAATATTACCAGCAGCTTCTTGGAGAGAAGCTCCATGTTTCTTGGAGCACTGGTTGAATTACAGTTGTAGGTAATAAAAAGAGAAGTAAAGAAGGAAAGGAAAGACAGGCTCTGCAGCCTGGTGAAGAGAAGGCTTCCAGGAGACCTTATAGTAGCCTTCCAGTATCTGAAGGGGGCCTGCAGGAAGGCTGGGGAGGGATTATTTACAAGGTCTTGCAATGCCAGGACAAGGGGCAATGGGTTTAAACTGGCAGAGGGGAGATTTAAACTGGATGTTAGGAGGAAGTTCTTTGCAGTGAGGCTGGTGAGACACTGGCACAGGTTGCCCAGGGAGGGTGTGGCTGCTCCCTCCCTGGAGGGGTTCAAGGCCAGGTTGGACGAGTCCTTGAGTGACCTGTTCTAGTGGGAGGTGTCCCTGCCTATGGCAGGGGGTTGGAACTCGATGATCCTTGAGGTCCCTTCCAATCTTACCATTCTGTGATTCTATGATTCTGTGACACCAACCAGGTGAATCCTGGCTCATCTCTTTCCTTTCTTGTTTCTGTGCTTGGTGCAAGAACTGTTTTGACAGCTGGGGTGGTATAAGGCATCTCTGTGTTTTGTGGGGCTAATGCTACTTAGAATCTAGAAAATAGGTCGTGACTAACCTGCTAGAGTACCAGAGAGCTGCTCTGTACACTTCTGAATCGTTGTGTGTTACGGACATCAGTGCTTGAGGAGTCTCACAGTCTTTGTGTCCAGAAGATACCTTTTATCAGTCTCACCTCTGTGCCTGGTAAGATTGTGGAGCAGATCCTCCTGGAGGCACTACTGAGACAGGAGAATAGTGAAGAGGTGACTGGGTGCAATCAGCATGGCTTCACCAAGCGCAAGTCCTGCCTGACCAACCTGATGGCCTTCTATGAGCAAGTCACAACATGAATAACTGAGGGGTGAGCAACTGATGTCATTTAGCTGGCCCTGAGCAAAGCCTTTGACGCTGTCCCGCACCACATCCTGCTCTCCAAGCTGGTGACACATGAGTTTGCTAGGTNCCTGTCCAGAGAAGGGCCACGAGGATGAGCAGAGGGCTGGAGCACCTCTGCTATGAGGAGAGACTGAAAGAGTTGGGGCTGTTCAGTCTGGAGAAGAGGAGGCCCTGAGGTGACCTTCTTGTGGCCTTCCAGTATCTGAAGGGGGCCTACAAAAAAGCTGGGGAGGGACTTTTTAGGCTATCAGGTAGTGACAGGACCAGGGGGAAGGAAGCAAAGCTGGAGGTGAGGAGAGTCAGATTGAATGTGAGGAAGGAGTTCTTCACCATGAGAGTGGTCAGAGCCTGGAATGGGTTGTCCAGGGAGGTGGTTGAGGCCCCATCCCTGGAGATGTTTAAGGCCAGGCTGGATGAGGCTCTTGGCAGCCTGATCTAGGGTAGGGTGTCCCTGCCCATGGCAGGGGGGGTGGAACTAGATAATCCTTGTGGTCCCTTCCAACCCTGACTGATTCTATGATTCTATGATTCTATGATCTCCTCTCCTGCACTTTATTTTTTTGGTATGGGCACAGAGAGATCCAAGCAGGGAACAGGAACTAACATTTCACTCACAGAGTGTCAATCAGAGTGCCTTTCATAGAATCATGGAATCATAAAATTATAGAATCATGGAATCATAGAATCTGTAGCTACTCTCTATTTTCAGTATTGAATATTATGAATATAGACAGTAACGTGGCTAATATTTTCTGATGATGCCCCCACAACAGGGTCCACATTGTGTGGGCTAACACCTCTGAGGAATATGGAGAAGAGCTGTAGAGAAGGCTGGGTGTGAAGAGACCTCTGCGACATGCTCCCTTGAACAGCAAGATTGGGAAGTGCAGAACCCCAGGGGAGTGCAGTTTAATTGCTCACTTGCTTTCATGGTAGGCCATTACCAAACTGTCATTACTCATCTTATTCCTGCCTGACCTGAGAGTGTAGCTATTTATGAGCTGCCCAACCTCTCTTTAGGGTGGTTTAGGGAATCTTCACAGTACAGAACTTTGGGCTGGACATCCTTGTATTTCTTATTGACTGGTTAAAACATCCTAGATGTAAGCACTGGGAATGCTTTATGACATGATAGGTGGGATATCTTGTATCCCAAGGACAGAGAGATGCAGAGCAGTCCTTAATTAAAGGGTGGCAATTAACCTACTTTTAACCACCTCTGATGATGATGATGATGAAACCTTTAGCCTTTGGTGTGCTTTTTCCACTTTCAAGCATGTCGCTGCAGTTTTTGCCCAGGTTTAGGCAGTTCAGTAGTTTCCTGCTGCAGTCAGTGGGAGTTTCAGCTTCTGTTTCAACAGAATTGGGCTAGGCTGTGGGGCTAGTGACAAACCCTTTACAGTTGGGCCTGAAAGCAAGTGCAAACAGCAAGAAGAAATGTCTTCACAAGGACCATTTGCATGTTGAAA
The DNA here is from genome assembly GCA_013399055.1 of Ramphastos sulfuratus. Lineage (NCBI taxonomy): Eukaryota > Metazoa > Chordata > Aves > Piciformes > Ramphastidae > Ramphastos > Ramphastos sulfuratus. The sequence continues at coordinate 18,987 of WBNM01033212.1, read as the reverse complement.
CTGACATTGCGTCAAGGTGCCATTAATATCATTAATATCTTCCTGAAGATAAGCTGCAATGCAGTTCTTTGAAGAGGAATTGCTCAACTCACCCCTGGCATGACTTCAGTGGAATCTCACCCACTTCTGACAGTGATTTGTTTTGTCTGGAGCACTTTCCTCTGGGAGTCCAAGATGTCTATCTTTCCAAATCCACGCAATCTAAGATCAGAGAACTGAGAAGCAAGACTCTCAAGTTCCAGTACCAGCTCAGCCACGAACCAGCATTATGCTGCTTATCTCATTTGAGTTCTGTGGGCCTGGGCTGCATTGTAAACCTCAGAGGAGTGCTTATTTCTTGCAAAACTTTTCAGAATCTCACTTTGAAAGCTGCACTCCTGAAAAATTTAAATTACCGCAAATTAAACTCTTCTAAAATAATTTGCAAGTAGAGCTGGAGGTTCATTCCCACTAAAGGGAGAGGAGGAGATGTTCCCTGAGGCTGTCGCAGGAATTTTTGGTTGTGCCTAATACGGTGGAACAGCAAAGAAATATACTTGGGGTGTTTTTTTGCAGCAGAAAGGAGGCCCAATCCTCAGCGTTCTTTCTTGTTCTATTGGTGTTTGGTTGGGCATTCAGAAGTTAAAGGCATTCACTTCTCTTGGAGGAGAAGTGGCAGTGGTTCAGGATGGAGCATGAGTTGTGATGCGCTGGTGAGGGGGCTGGAGGGAAAGTCTGATGAGGAGAGGCTGAGGGAGCTGGAGGTGCTCAGCCTGCAGAAGAGGAGATCTAAAGGGGACCTTATCACTCTCTACAACTACCTAAAAGGGAGTTGTAGTCAGGTGGGGGTCAGGCTCTTCTCCCAGACATCTAGTGACAGGAGAAGAGGACATGGCCTGAAGCTGCGCCAGGGAAGGTTTGGGTTGGATATAGGAAGCACTTCCTGATGGAAAGGGTGATGAGGCACTGGAATGGACTGCCCAGGGGGGTGGTGGAGTCACTGTCCCTGGAGGTGTTTAAGGAAAGATTGGATGTGGCACTCGGTGACACGGTTTAGCTGATGTCCTGGTGCAAGGTTGTAGGCTGGACTGATGATCTCAGAGGTCTGCTCCAGCGTCGGCCGTTCAGTGGGTCTGAGTTTCAAATCTGTCACATCTGACATGGAAGGAAAAGCTGTCTGTAAAATTGCTGAAGAAAGCACTGCCAGCATTTTAATCCTCTATGTTAAGTGAACAGCTAGGCTTCTTTAACCTGCTCTTGTGTCTCCTTGCTGTTGTGGGCCTGAAATGGCTCTGAGTGATCACAGGCTTGGGGAAGAGTGGCTGGAAAGCTGCCCAGCAGAAAAGGACCCCGGGAAGTTGGTTGGCAGCAGGCTGAATATGAGTCAGTGTGTGCCCAGGTGGCCAAAAAGATCAACAGCATCCTGGTCTGTATCAGCAACAGTGTGACCAGCAGGACCAGGGCAGTGATTTTCTCACCGTACCCAGCCCTGGTGAGGCCACATCTTGTGTTCAGCTTTGGAGCCCTCACTACACAAAAGATTTTGAGGTGCTGGAGCATGTCCAAAAAAGAACAGTGAAGCTGGTAAAGAGTCTAGAGCAAAGATCTTAGGAGGAGCAGATGATGGAACTCCACTTCTTTAGTCTGGAGAAAAGTAGGCTGACTTTCTTGCTCCTCAGTTACCTGAAAGGAGGTTGTAGTGAGGTGGGAGTCTGTCTCTTCTTCCTAGTAACAAGTGATGGGATGAGAGGAAGGAGTTCTTTGCAGGAAGAGTGATTGGCCACTGGAATGGGCTGCCCAGAGAAACTGTGGAGTCACCATCCCTGAAGGGATTTAAAAGCCACGAAGATGTGGTGCTGAGGGACACGGCTTAGTGGTGGACTTGGCAGTGCTGGGTTGAAGGTTGGACTTGATGATCTGAAAAGCCTTTCCCAACCAAAACAGTTCTATGATTCTAAGGACTCTGAGCACTTCAGGCCTCCTCACTAGGTTCACAGAGGGCATTTTCTGTGAAGTGAGTTGAACTTTTTCTCTTGCATTTCATAAAAAGAAGGGAGGGGAAAGGGTGAAAAATTAATCATTTCTTTCTGAAGCCTTTGAAAAACTTTTCACCATACAGTAGGGAGTTGGCTAAACAGCTCAGAAAATTACAAGCCAGTGACAAGAATGGATTACCAGGGAGAATATTATGCAGACTTAACAACTTCAATTCAAGAGAAGCATTTCTGGAGTTCAACAGACCCTCTATCTGCAGTCCCTGAATGTGTATGATGAGGCTTTAGCTGAAATTCGTATAAAATCTTCTGTGGGCTTCATTGAATGCAGATACAGCCTGCAAGAATTCCTTACAATGCCAGGGCCTTTCCAAACAGATGTTTTATTTCAGTTTTACAAAACCAGGCTGTTTAATCTTGTGACACAATCCACAGCTTAGATATGAAAGGATTTGGCATCAATACATATATCTGTGTGTATGTATGTGTGTGTGTGTGTGTGTATACATATACACAAACACATATATGCACAGACACATAGTTAAGGTATAGCTTAAGTATTTTAGCACTAATACTCATCTGCAGAAGAGAAATATCAACAGGAGAACACAGTGCAGTTGGTGTGGTAAACTCTACCCCACTCTGCTTAGTGTTTCTTCAGCTGCAGCTATTCACCAAGTATCCTCCAGCAGCAGATAAATATTTCTTTACCAAAAGCTTATGATTTTTTCACTTGGTAGTGTTAACTGGCACTGTAGCTCTGGGGGTATCACTTCCCTATATCATTATAATTATATATTTTTGGCCTATGAGTGGTTTGAATTATCTTTGCTCTGTCCATGTGCCTTAGCCTGTTCACTTAAGCCATGGTTATCATTGCTCTGTCCATGTGCCTTAGCCTGTTCACTTAAGCCATGGTTATCATTGCTCTGTCCATGTGTCTTAGCCAGTTCACTTAAGCCATGGTTATCATTGCTCTGTCCATGTGCCTTAGCCTGTTCACTTGACCACACTTTTGGTGTACAATGGAACTATGCATTCATTACACAAACTGATGCATCCAAAATTAGGGAGCACTTAAAAAGTAATCTCCATGATCTGCTGCAGGGCTTACAGTCAGGTCTTCTTACCCAGCTTTCTGGGATGCACAGCACTGGTTTGTCCTCAAGGCATTGTTGCTTCTCAGATGGAAGCCATTCACAATTCTGTTCACTTCTATTTTCTGGTGAGCAGAAGACATATTTGCCCATCTGGGACAATGACTTTATGGTTTATCAGGGAAAAACATTTTGTAATTCCCATACTCCCATATTCCTGCTGGCACGGATTGGCTGCCTGAGGCACTGACCATCAGTGTTTGAGTAGCACATTGGGTGGAGGTTTGCTTCTCCTCTGGAAATCAGATCACTTCATGTTACACCATAATCACAGAGTCACAGAATGGTTTGGGTTGGAAGGGACCTCTGGGGATCATCTAGTTCAACCCCTCTGCTAAAGCAGGGTGACCCACACCAGGTTGCCCAGGACTGCAGTGTCCAGATGGGTTCAGAATGTCTCCAGAGGAGACTTCACAACCTTTCTGGGCAGCCTGTCCCAGTGCTCTAGCAACCTCACAGGAAAGTTTTTCCTCTTGTTCAGATAGAACTTGCTGGGTTCCAGTTTGTCCTCACTGGCCCTCGTCTCGTTGCTGGACACTAATGAAAAAGAGTTTGGCCCCACCCTCTTGACCTCCACCCTTTAGATATTGATCTGCATTGAGAAGATCTCTCAGTCTCTGTTGCACAGAGAGGTGGAACCATTCTAGGTCAGGTTTGAGAAGGTTCTGAGCAACCTGCTCTAGTTGAAGGTGTTCCTGCTGACTGCAAGGACTAACTGACCTCTAAAGGTCTCTTCTGACCCAAAGCATTCTATGATTCAGTGATTTTTTTGGGCAGATAGTTCTCTGCTCAGCAAGTGGCCACAGAGGATATTGTGCTGGCCACATGTAGCAGATGCCCTCCTGGATGAAAATAAACATCCCAAAGCAGAAAGTCCCCAGTTGAAGAGGGACAGGGATCTGCTGGAGAGAGTCTAGCGGAGGGCTATGAGGATGATGAGGGGACTGGAGCACTGCCTGATGAGGAGAAGCTGAGGGACCTGGGGCTGCTTAGTCTGGAGAAGAGAAGACTGAGAGGGGATTTAATAAATGGTTATAACTATCTGAGGGCTGGGGGTCAGGAGTGGGGGACAGGCTCTGCTCACTTGCTCCCTGGGATATGACAAGGAGCAAGGGATGTAAGCTGCAGCACAGGAGGTTCCACCACAACAGAGGGGGGGACTTCTTTACTGTAAGGCTCACAGAGCACTGGAGCAGACTCCCCAGAGAGGGTTTGTGGAGTCTCCTTCTCTGGATACTTTCAAGGCCTGTCTGTATGCGTTCCTGTGACCTGAGCTAGATTGTATGGTCCTGCTCTGGCAGGGGGATTGGGCTCAATGTTCTCTTTGGGTCCCTTCCCACCCCTAACATCCTGTGATCCTGTGATCCTGTGATCTTGTTCTGTCAACACCTATATTTTAAATTACAGATCCCATCTCTGGGAAGACTGAGCTGAACTTCCCAGCCTGCTGTCATGAGGGCAAGTTGGTTCTGGTGCCAAGGATACTCTGGAAGAGTTCTTTGGGGGAACTGCTTGTCCCACACAGTCAGGCATAGCTCTGCTCCTTCCACCATCACGTAGCACACTGTTCTCCCTGCAGCCCCAGAGCCCTGTAATGAAAGACAAATCCATTCTCCCACCAGAGTGCAGCTGATGCTGGGCTCTGCAGAGGCTCTGTGTGCGTGTGCTGCCTGCTCAAGTATGTGTGGTGTCAAAAATGGTTATGCCAGAAATTGATGAAGTTATGCATAATATGAGGAGCCTCCAGAAAGGAATCAGTAATGCTTACAAATATGTGAGGTTTCCTCAGAAATAAGCTGTGTGGATATGGGATCTTGCTTCATTCAGCGTAAAAGACAGGACCGTTACACTTCACAAAGATGGGTCTCAGCAAAGACCTTGGTCCAAATGCTTTTAGCTGCCTGACCTATGAAATACACATATGAAAATACACAGTGTGCCTCATCTTAGCCTGCATGCATGTGATAATCCTTGAGATTGAGTGAGGTTTTTAACTTCTGAGCATGTTTTAATCTCAGCCAAGTCAGTGCTTAAGTGGCACTTAGCCAGAGCTTGAACAGCGAAATGGTTTCACCAGTTCATTCCACCTTACAGGGTTGTTCACACAGAGCTGTGTCCTTCAGACACAAGTAAGGACCAACCTCTGTAGATTGGATTATCAAACACTGGAACAGGCTCCCCAGGAGGGTGGTTGAATCCTCATCCCTGGAGGTGTTTAATAAACACAGAGGTGTGGTGCTGAGGGCCATGGAATAGCACCAGACTTGGCAGAGTTAGATAATGGTTGGACTTGGTGATCTTAAAGGTCCATTCAAAGCAAAATGATTCTATGATTTCATGTCTGTGTGTATCAGATTGTTCAACAACATAAACACAGGCAAGAATGGGATGGAATCTAAACTTTCCCTGTGTTTTCTACACAGTACATTCATTCTTGTCCTATCCAGAGACAGGACAAGAGGGAATGGTTTTAAGATGAGGGAGAGTAGGTTCAGATTGGATCTTACGAAGAAGTTTTCAGTACGTGGGTGGTGAGGCTCTGGAACGGGAAGTTGTGGATGCCTCCTCCCTTGGGGTGTTTAAAGCCAGGTTGGATGAGGCTTTGACTAGCCAAGCCTAGCTGAGAGGCATCCCTGCCCATAGTGGGGAGGTTGGAGTAGATGATCTCTCAGGTCCCTTCCAACTTAAGCCATTCTATGATTATGTGATTTGTTGGACACTGAAACTTCTATTTATTTATTAGCTCTCCTTTGTAATTCTTACTCTTTAACAGCCTGATTTATTTTGCACAGTGGCCCACCATTTCACAGGAGAATGTGTCTTTTCTGAAAGGAATCATGCATGCATTTTTCCCCCTCTTTGTTTCCAGTTAGTATTGTACCACTATCTTTTAAATTTTCAAATAAAAGCATGACTGGAATAAAAGACACTTAAATTACATCCACATGGATGCTAATAAGCAGTCTCTAAAGTGTTAGCCTGTTGCCTAACCAAAACAAAAAGCATATGGGAAAGAAGGAGGACTGAGATGGAAAAACAGCAACTCTGTACTTTGATTGTTTAGTCTGCATGGTTGAGGGGACAGTGGCATAGGGACAGATGAATGCAGGAGAGAGGGGTTGGACTAGATGACCTTTGGAGGTCCCTTCCAGCCTGGACCATTCTATGAGCCTATGATTCTATGAGCCTATGAGTCTATGATTCTATGTTTCTGTGAGTCTGAGCCTATGATTCTGAGTCTATGAGTCTATGATTCTATGAGTCTGTGATCCTATGAGCCTACGATTCTATGATTCTGAGCCTATCATTCTATGATTCTATGAGCCTATGATTCTATGATTCTGAGCCTATCATTCTATGATTCTATGAGCCTATGATTCTGTGAGCCTATCATTCTATGAGTCTATGATTTTATGAGCCTATGATTCTATGAGCCTATGAGTCTAAGATTCTATGATAGGAGGGGTAGCATTGGAAGCCTAATGCAATTATATGGATGCATAATGTTACAGGATCCCCACTTGCATGTGTAGACCTCTTAGGTTTACTTACTCCACTAAAAGAATCCTAGAATCAGCGGTTTGGGTTGAAAGGGACATTTAAAGGTCATTTAACCAACGTGGATTGAAAGGGACATTTAAAGGTCATTTAGTCCAATATCCCTGCAGTCAGCAGAGGCATCTGCAACTAGATCAGGTTGCTCAGAGCCCTGTCCAACCTGACCTGGAATGCTTTCAAAGACAGGGCTTGTACTGGTTCTCTGGGCAGGGTTTCACCACCCTCAACACAAAACATTTCTTTCTTCAATCTCATCTAAATCTTCCCTTTCTTAGTTTAAAGCCCTCATTCTTTGTCCTGTTACAACAGACCCTTCTAAAAAGTCTGTCCCCATCTTTTCTACAGGCCCCTTTAAGTACTGAAAGGCCACAAGAAGGTCTTCCTGGAGCCTCCTCTTCTGCTGGCTGAACAACCAGTCTCTCAGCCTGTCCTCATAGCAAAGGGGTTGTAGCCCTCACATAATCTTTATGATCCTCTGACCCCAGTCCAACAGGTCCATGTCTCTCCTGTGCTGAGGACTCCAGAGATGGACTCAAGTGCAGGTGGGTGTCTCACTATGGTGTAGTAGAGGGGTAGGATTCCCTCCCTCCACCTGTTCTCATGCTGCTTTTGATGCAGCCCAGCACACAGCTGGCTTCTGGGCTGCAAGGGGGCATTGCTGCCTTTTAATCTACCAGCACCCTCAAGTCCTTCCCCATGGGGCTGGTCCCAATAACTTCATCCTCCAGCCTGTATCACTACCACATGTTGCCCCAGTCCAGGTGCAGGATTTTGGCAGTTGGCTTTGTTGAACTTCATGAGATTCACATGGGCCCTCTTCTCCAAAGGGCCTGGGTTCTTCTGGGTGGCATCTAGACGTAACAACTGCTAAGTCCAGTCAGGTTTTAGCATGAGGAGACCATGTCTACACCAACACCAGGGGCATTGGGAAGGGCTGGGTGAGTATTAGGTGGCACCCCAAGGGGCAAATTCCTTGGGAAGGGATATGAGGGGTGAGTGCAGAAAACCATGAGTCTGGGCCAGCAGGAAGTTGCAGGTGAAATGGGTCTCACAGCTGAGGCCAGGGTTGTGTTTTACTGCTTCTTCTCTGGGACATGTATGTCTGACATCTGAAGTGAGACAGATTCAGGCTCAGCACTTTATCTATTTAAATTTGCATCCTTTAAGTTGCCTTTTAAACACTTTTTTTTGGTTGTTGTTGTTGAGTATAGGAAGATAAAAATATTGACTAGATCAAAAAATCTCTTTTAGTGGCCTTTTTCTTTCCAGTTGAAAGCAAAACTTAAATGAAGATAGGAGAGAGAGGGCTGGGAGTTTTCTCATGATTTTAAAGTAGCAACCAGAGCAGCTTTTATTTATTTTAAAAAATTGTTTAAAACAAACCCCAGAGATCAGTTGGAATTGCTTAAAACCCACAAACATCAAATCTCACATTTGTTGATAGAAGCAAACCTCCTTTAGTTGAGAAAAGGCCTGCTGCCTCCCTGACTGCATCACACAATGCTTTGGTGACAGTTCCAGAAATGAGACCCAGAAAATTTACTTCTTCATATCAAGAAGACCATGCTGCTTATTTTCCTCCAAGCAGAGTCAATTCTTAATGCAAGATGTCCCACCAGCCTGCAAGCCTTCTGAAAAGCTGAACTTTGGGATGAGGCCAGGTTAAGTTTTACTGACCCCTTTTAGGCTGATTATTTATTAAGCAAGCCCACGGGATTTTTTTTTACCTTGACCCTGTCAAATTAAGCAATCAGGGTCTGTCGTTGAACGATCTGTTGGTGCTGCATTGGTGTTTATGCTTTCAGTGGGTATGAATACATTTGAAATTTATCTTTTTTTTCCTTTTTGACAAATGGGGGATTGTTTGTATGGAAGTAAATAAGATTAAAAAGTCCACAAGGTCATAATTTTTAATTAGAGTCAGGCCAGCTAGAAAATACCATAATCCCATCTTGACAATCAAATGTATTTCCCCATTTCTGCCATAACATCAGAGGAATTCTCTGCAGAAAGCCTTAAAAAAATTAAAATAATAATTATTATTATTGCTGTTGTAGTTAGTTGTTGCAGTAGTTAGTTGTTGCAGTAGTTAGTTGTTGCTGCAGTTCGCTCGTTGTTGCTGCAGTTCGCTCGTTGTTGCTGCAGTTCGTTGTTGCTGTAGTTTGTTTGTTGTTGCAGTAGTTTGTTGTTGCAGTAGTTTGTTGTTGCAGTAGTTTGTTTGTTGTTGCAGTATTCATTGTTGCTGCAGTCTGTTCGTTGTTGCTGCAGTTTGTTCATTGTAGTAGTTGTTATTATTAACAACAACAACAACAACTTTTCCTTACCCTGAAGGACCAAGTAATCCAGTGGAGCTCTTGAAATATCATAGAGGAGTTTATACAGGACATACAATCACAGAATGGTTTGGGTTGGAAGGGACTTTTAAATGTCAAATGGTCCAACCCCCGCCACCCAGTGAGCATTGCCATCTTCAGAGAGGGCAGATTGCTTAGAGCCTAGTGCAAGCATCATTGAGCAGAGTTGTTTGCTGATTTGGGAGGTTTTACTTGAAATATTTCTCTTTAGGTTTAAAATTACAGGTTGAGTTCAGCCCAAACTGTCCCTTGGTCATTCTACTTTGAGATGTCAGTGCCCAAACCATGAGGAGTTAAATGTTCTGCGGATTAATTTCTCCATTCCCTTGCACACCTTCTTTACATCGGAGTGTAACTACCAAAGGGTGTTTATCATCAAGGATGTGCAGTTGCTCTTGACTTCAGTATGGGTGCAGTGCCTTAGCAACAGCTGGGATGTTCCTCAGATGATTCCACAGAACTCTTAACCTCCAGAAAGGTCCTGTTCTGTGCTAAAGATCACAGGATGTCGGGAGTTGGAAGGGACTCAAAGAGGTCGAGTCCAACCCCCCCTGCCAGAGCAGGACCATACAATCTAGCTCAGGTCACAGAGGAAGATGAAGGACAGAAATGTTAGAATCATGGAACCAGAGAACAGTTTGGGTTGGAATGGAATTTTTAAAGGTCCAGCCTCCCTGCACTGAGCATCTTCAGCCAGAGGAGGTTGCTCAGGGCCCCATCTAACCTGACCTACAATGTTTCCAGGGATGAGGCTTCTATCAACTCTCTAGGCAGCCTGGGCCACTCTCAAAAGTTTCTTCATTCTCTCTTGTTTGAAACTCCCCTCTTTTAGTTTAAAACCATCACTCACTGTCCTGTCAGAACAGGTTTTGCTGTACAGTGTCTGCCTTTCTCATAGCCCCCTCTTAAGTACTGAAAGGCCTCAGGAAGGGTTCCCTGCAGCCTTCTCTTCTTCAGGCTGAACAACCTCAACTCTCTCAATGTTTCTTCATAGGAGGGGAGCTCCAGTCCTCTGATCTGTAAAATGCAGTAGTCCCCAGTGAACTGAAAGTATTGCTTTTTGGATCCATTGACATCCAGAGCATCCTGAGGCAGAGTAGAATCATGGAATCATTAAGACTGGAAAAGACCTTTAAGATCTTTGAGTACTCTGGAGATCAACACCACATTGACAAGAAGGACATGGAACTGTTGGAACGAGTCCAGAGGAGGCCACAAAGATGCTGAGAGAGCTGCAGCAGCTCTGCTGTGAGGACAGGCTGAGAGAGTTGGGGCTCTGCAGCCTGGAGAAGAGAAGGCTTTGAGAAGACCTTGAAGTGGCCTTCCAGTATCTAAAAGGGGCTACAGGAAGGCTGGGGAGGGACTATTGACAAGGTCTTGTAATGACAGGATGAGGAGGAATGGGTTTGAACTGGCAGAGGGGAGATTGAAACTGGATGTTAGGAAGAGCTTCTTTGCAGTGAGGGTGGTGAGACACTGGCACAGGTTGCCCAGGGAGGTTGTGGATGACAGCAGCACAGATCTTGGATCACATTCTGTGCTTCTGTCATCCACAACCTCCCTGGAGGTGTTCAGGACCAGGCTGGATGAGCAACCTGTTCTAGTGGGAGGTGTCCCTGCCTATGGCAGGGGGTTTGGAACTGGATGAGCTTTGAGGTCTCTTCCAACCTAAACCATTCTATGATTGTGCCTCTGTCTTCCCCTTGTTTTCACTTCCCACCTTCTCCCTTCATTATAGTGGCCCCCACACCATTCCTGCCCGGAGGGGACAGTGCTCCCACTGTGCCCAGCTTGCTCCCTCCATGGCACACAGCTGTGATTTATGGATCTCTGTCATACTCCAGGTTTGGCATTTTGTTTCCAGCCTATTTAGCTTGGAAATTTCTGGAGGGGAAGCTGTTTCATACCTTTGATCATCCTTGTGACCTTTCTCTGAACTTTCCTCAGCTCAGATGTATCCTTTTTGGGGGTTGGAGGAGCAAAATTGTGCGAGGTCTCCAAGGTGCAGGCACATGAGAAATAGGCAGAGTGACATAATAATAACAACTCCGTGGCGTGTCCTTTAGAAGCCTCACTCTTTGATTTTCCTTAGTAATTGCTTCTTGATACCAAACCTGTATTTAGGTGAAAATACCCACGTAGAGGGGGCTTTTACCCTGGGGAGGTAATTGTCTTAGATGCCATCATTTTGTACCTGCCAAGGGAGAGAGATGAGATCAGCCTAGCTTAAAGAAAAAAAAAAAAAAAGAAGTTTCTTTTAAGAAAATGAGGATAGGATGATGGTGTTACAAATCCAGAAGCACAACAAACACTTTTGGGGAGAGTTTTCTCTTCACACTTCTGACTGAAAAGGGTTTCTGTGGATGATTTGGGCTTCTTTTTCCTTTTATTTGCATTTTTTCTTCTTTATATTTCTTTTTTTTTTTCTCATTAGTTTTCTGGGTTTTTTCCTCTCCCTCCTTCCTCCTCTCCCTCCTTCCTCCTCTCCCTCCACACTACATATTATTATTATATTACATCAAGAGGTTTCATATCATGAACCTTATGGTCAGTCCTTGTGAACGACTTTGAAGTAATGAAATCAAATGAACCTGGAAGATCCAAATGTGTGCCTGCAGTGGGAGATTGTGCTGGGTGAATCCTTTGGCTTTTTTGAGTGTGTTGACAAAGTGGTCATTGGACAAAGAAAAATAAATTGGTAACATTTATTTAGCCTTTACAGATATTGACAGCAGCTATTAAAAAAAATACTTAATGGCTAAAAGTCAAAGAGTTGTTGTTACTGGGAAAGGGTGAAGGAATTGATTCCTATCAGTGATCAATTTTCATTATTACAAAATTCTAAGAGCAGGGTCTGGGCAAGATTCCCTGTTGGGGCCAATGCTTAGTGTGTACAGTAGTAACTTGAAAAGGGTGGTGAGCCCAGAGGCAGTGTCAGCAGATGGCCCCCAAATAATTTAGGTTACTTGAGGCAGAAGGAGTAGACAGGAAGAGAAAGACTGGAGAAAATCTGGTGGACCTTAAGAAATCAAGATAAATGAGATAATTGTAGTGAATGAAGTTCAGTACTGCTAAAGGCAGGGAAGTACTGGAAAGAGTTCAGTGAAGGCGACAAAGATGCTGAGGGGACTGGAGCATCTCTCTAAAGAGGAGAGGCTGAGTGAGTAGCAGCCTGGAAAAGAGTAGATAGGGAGGAATCTTCTCAATGCTCATCAATAGCTAAAGGATGGGGGGCAAGAGGATGGGGCTAACCTCTTTTTTGTGGTGCCCAGCACCTGGACAAGGGACAACATACTCAAACTAGAACACAGGAGGTTCCATCTAACCTTGAGGAAAAACCTCTTTGCTATAATGGTGCTGGAGGCCTGGAGCGGGCTGCCCACAGAGGTTGTGGAGTCTCCTCTAGAGACTTTCAACACCAACCTGGATGTGTTCTTGTGTGGTCTGCTCTAGGTGATCCTTCTTTGGTAGGAGGGGTTGTACTCACTGATCTCTCTCCCTAACATTCTATGATTCTATCATTTCATTGGCCAAGGAGCACAAACTAGAGCACAGGAGGTTTCACTTGAACTTAAGGAGAAACTTTTCTGCTTTGAGGGTGCTGGAGCCCTGGAGCAGGCTGCACAGGGAGGTTGTGGAGTCTCCTTATCTGGAGAGATTCCAAACCCACCTGGACATTGTGATCCTGGGCAAGCTGCTGTGGGTGACCCTGCTTTAGCAGGGAGGTCAGAGGGGATGATCTCCAGAGGTCCCTTCCAAGCTCTGACCATTCTGGGATTCTGTGCAATGTAATTTATAAAAGCAGTAATAATTACAAAACCAACAGCTCACCACAATGCAAACACACAGAAGCATTCTGTGCACTTCAGACACTCCAATCTTGCAGGAATTCATTAAAAAAAAAAAAAAAAGGAAAAAAAGACTCTCTACTCAGCATGTAGCTACTAAGCTGCTACAACTAGCATATGCAGTAGGGAAAGTCCTACCAACATAAGAAAGAGAAACTCCTTAGGCAGGCAAATCACTCCTTTTAAACATAAGAAGACCCTGAACCACACAGGTCTGAAAGACAAAACATTCATAAGGAGCACAGTTTTGAAGATGTTGCTTCCCTTTGCACAATGATAGCCTTGGCAACTGCTAGAAAAGTGTTCCGACTGGCCAAACCTCTCATCTTCAACTCAATGAGGCTAATTATCAGTCTAAGTTGTTTGAAGATTATGGAGATAATTAATCTCTTGGGCTACTGAAACTGCCAGGAAGCTGGAGAAAGTTCTTACATCAGAGGCTTCATTTACTCAAGCCTCATGGAATTGTTTCTGTTTTGTGACTGACCACTGCAGCAATGAAATCCTGGTTCTGGTTGGGTTAAGGGGTGGGGGGGGAATGCACATTTACATTTCCTTTGCTCTCAGTATACAACCTTGTGCATTTCTGCTTTCTACATGTAAAGCCTGGTATCATCCAGGAAAAAAACAACCAACCAAAACCCACCCAAACAAAAGATCAAAACCCACCTGGGAAAAGTTTGTTTAGAAAGTTGATCAAATATTTGCAGACTTTGTTTGTTGTTGTTCTTCCCCCTCCCTCCCCCACTATTCCCTTTCCTGCACAGGCATGGAGGTGGCTTTTACTCCTTTGTGCAGGCAGTGCTCTTCACCTAGAGAATGCCGACCCCTCTTACAAACAAGGAGCAATACATCTGCCTTGTTTTCCTTGCTGTCATCTGAACATATTGTTCCAATATTGTATCAAAAGGGGTAAAAGGAAGCAGGATCTGACCAGCAGACTTGAATCGATGCTTTCGTTGTGGTGAGGGATGATGTTTGTGGCTGCAAATGGCAAGAGGCAGCCTTTCAGCCAGAGCCCTCTCAGTGCTTTGCTGGAGGTGTGGAGAAGGTGCAAAGGGCTGCAGCACTTGGATCAGAAGTTTGGCAGCGTTGTACGAATCCCTTCCCTCTGCTTCTGTAGTTTGAAAGGAAGCATAGAATGGAATCCTGTCATAGAATGGTTTGGGTTGGAAAGGGTTTTTTCACAATTATCTAGTTCAAACCTCCTGCAGTCACCAGGGACAACTAGATAAGGCTACTCAGAGCCCCGGCCCAATTTGACCTGGAATGTTTCCAGGGATGCAGCTTCCACCACCCCTCTGGACAACCTGCTATGTGAGACATCAGAGAGTGGTCACTGGGGATTGTACATGGGACACTCAGTGAATTGTTGTCTGTCACCCTTCCCCTCCCCCTTTGCCTTTCTCCTCTTTCTTTCCTTTCCTCCCCCCTTCCCGTCCTGCCATCCACCCCCCCCTCCTTCTTCACCTCCCCCC
>WBNM01033210.1:17381-28097 GCA_013399055.1 Ramphastos sulfuratus | reverse complement strand
CCAGAGGAGGCCACCAAGATGCTGAGAGGGCTGCAGCAGCTGTGCTGTGAGGACAGGCTGAGAGAGTTGGGGCTCTGCAGCCTGGAGAAGAGAAGGCTTCCAGGAGACCTTAGAGTAGCCTTGCAGGATCTGAAAGGGCCTACAGGAAGGCTGGGGAGGGACTATTGACAAGGGCTTGCAATGCCAGGACAAGGGGAATGGGTTTGAAGTGTCAGAGGGGAGATTGAAAGTGGATGTTAGGAGGAAGTTGTTTGCAGTGAGGGTGGTGAGACACTGGCACAGGTTGCCCAGGGAGGTTTGTGGCTGCTCCCTCCCTGGAGGGGTTCAAGGCCAGGCTGGATGAGGCCTTGAGTGACCTGTACTAGTGGGAGGTGTCCCTGCCTGTGGCAGGGGGTTGGAGCTGGCTGATCCTTGAGGTCCCTTCCAACCTTACTATTCTATGAGTCTATGATCTCAGTCTCCCAGCAGATGATGCTCAGCTCTTTCCTTCCAACTCCTTTTCCCTAACATGCCCTGCAAATAGGCTGTCTGCAATGAAACTGAGCTGTGGTCCTGAAGAACTGCTAGGTCAGTAGAAAGCCAACTGAGGCTGGATTAAAACAGCACTAAGAGGGAAATTCCTATGCTAAATCAAATCCAAACTGTTACAAAGAAATTCTAGGCACAACTTGGCTCTGCCAGCGTTTTGAAGGGCTCAGTCTTGCCAGCTCGCTTCATCTGGGTACAGGAATTTTAACACAGCCTAAGTGATTTTAGCTCCAACTGCCTCCTGCTTTGGGGCCAAAACCAATCACAGTCCTTCCTTGCCTCCATTCTTGGTAGTGAGGGCATCTGGATCCTTATCCCATTGTCACACATCTGCATAACATGTGGGCATGGAATGTCTTTCTCCATGATTTTTTTGCAAGCCTGAATAAGCTTCACACTCACCCTTTATGTTTGGGTGCTTGCTGGACTAAGGCTTTAACTAACAGGTTGGTGAAGAGGGATTTAAAGTAAAATTGCTGAGGGAGGGGAACCTCAACCCACCCCATTCTTACCAGTTTGATGCAGTGATGTCCAATAGATGCCCTAAGCCTGGAGAGCCATCACAGTGCAGGACTTGAAGGGCAGCACAGAGGAGTTTCAGGCACCCCATGTCAGCTTCAGCAGGATCTCCAATGCCTCTGCGCAGCACAGGGAACAAACCAGAGCAGCTAAGAGAGGTTCACACCTGCAGGCTGAGATCCTACTGACCTCAGAGACGTGGTGGGATGGCAAACCAGAGCAGCTGAGAGAGGTGCACAGGGAACAAACCAGAGCAGCTGAGAGAGGTGCACAGGGAACAAACCAGAGCAGCTGAGAGAGGTGGATGCCTGCAGGCTGAGATAGAATCATAGAATAGTAAGGTTGGAAGGGACCTCAAGGATCAGCCAGTTCCAACCCCCTNGCTGCAGCCCAGCACACAGTTGCTGTCTGGGCTGCATGAACACTGCAGCCTCATCTTGAGCTTTTCATCACCCCACACCCCCAGGGCCTGTTCCTCAGGGCTGCTCTCAGCCATTCCCCACCCAGCCTGGAGTTGTGCTTGGGATTGTGCCTACCCAGGTGCAGATCCTACTGACCTCACAGACGTGGTGGGGTGGCAAACCAGAGCAGCCAAGAGAGGTGCATGCCTGCAGGCTGAGATCCTACTGACCTCAGAGACATGGTAGGATGGCTCCCATGACTTGAGTGGTGGAGTGGAAGGATGTGAGCTCTTTAGAAAGGACAGGCAGGACCTCCTTTGGATCTGCTCCAACTGCTCCATGTCCTTCTCCTGCTGGGGACACTAGAACCAGCTGCAGTGCTGCAGGTGGGGTCTCAGCAGAGCAGAGCAAAGCAGAGGGTCAGAATTCCCTCCCCCAGTAATTTTCTCAAACTGAAGCATGTCAAAACCCTGTGCACCATCAGTTCAGACTAACAGAAACCCAGCTGAGTGGCAGGAGCTGGCACACTCAGTGTGCTTAGCAGAGACATCCACTATGGAGGACAGACTACTGCAGGCTACTGTGAGACTCCTCTGCTGCTGACAGATGCCTGTTCTTGGTACAGGTACACACCATGGGGGTTCTTGAGCTTCATCACTTAATGACTAAGTTATTAATGGCAAAGAGGATGCTTCAGACAGGTGTAATCATTCTCCTCCACAGCCCTCTAACACAAAACCCTGCTGTTAACAGCAGTAGTTCATATTGCTCTGAGCCTAATGCACAGGGGACAGCCAAGCAAACAGAAAGCAGCAGAGCTTTAACCTACCCCCACACATAACCCTAAAATGGAACACAGCAGAGCCCTGCAGTTCCCTGAGCTGTTCCACATCCAGGCTCGTGTCTGCAGAACTTGGGTCACTAAACTTGGCAGATGCACTTCAACCTATTTCAGCAGGTACCAGCGGCCAGTCAGAACATGCTGGGGAAGGCCAAGGGCAGAGAGAGATCTGCCTGGGGAAGGGGAGTTCAAGCAGGTGATTCCATTGGCCTCATGAGGCCTGACACTTAACAACAGATGAAAGATTTCTAAGGACTACTGTGGAATTCCAGGGCCATTAAAGTAGCTGCTATTGCCCTCTTGAGAAGCAGACATCCCAGTAAATGTACTGGAAGAGAGGAGTAGAATATTATAGTTCCCCAGCCTTTTCAGGCAGTCCTGCTGCTAAGAGTAGCCTTGCTTCCCTCCCCAGCTGTTCTTGCTCACATCTGCACCAGCCTCCCGTGTACCAGGGCTAACATTTGTGAGGTGATGTGGATGTGATCCAGATTAAAGAGCCACTTTGCTCCACGGGGGCTGCTGCCCAGGTTCACTTTGCGGTTTCATGAAAGCTGGTGGCAGCTGAAGGAAGGAGCAGCAAACACACCAGGGACAGGTGGGGTCACTTCTGTAGGCAAGCTGCTGGCTCTACACTGCCATGTGGGGTCACTTCTGTAGGCAAGCTGCTGGCTCTGCAGCCCATGGGGACACTGCCATGTGGGGTCACTCCTGTAGGAAAGCTGCTGGCTCTGCAGCCCATCGGGACACTGCCATGTGGGGTCACTCCTGTAGGAAAGCTGCTGGCTCTGCAGCCCACGGGGACACTGCCATGTGGGACTCTGCTGGTGCCACAATGGTGCGATGCCTGTGCAGGCTCACACAGCTGCTGCCTCCGGCTCGGGGCAGCCAGGGAGGTCACAGCGACCTCCGCCAGAGCAAACCGCGGCGGGTGCCGAGCAGCAAATCACAGCCAGCACCCTCCTTACACATGGAGCCTTCCAGAGGAGAGGACTGACAGCAGCGGCAGGCCCGCATTTGCCATTGCTCGGCGCTCCGAACCCATCCCAACTCCAGGCCCAGGTCCAGCGCCTCTCGCCCTTTCCACCCCTTTCCCGCCCTTTCCCCCCACCCCCCCCTCCCCCCCCCGCCACGCGCAGCGCCACGCGCAGGGCCGTCCGCCAGCCGCGCGCCGCGCGCCCCCGGACCGCGCATGCGCAGGCGGCAGGCGCGGCGGAAGGGGCGGGGCCGAGCCGCCGGAAGTGGCGCCGGGGAGTCCATGGCGGCGCTGGGGCGAGCCGTGGTGAGTGGCGGCGGCCGGGGTTGCTTTCTCCGCCCCAGGGCGGCGCGACACCGAGGGAGCGAGCGAGTGGCGTGCGTGGCCGGGCGCGTCCCCGGTGTCTGTGAAGCCGTGGGGGTGTCTGCCGCGAGGGGTTGCGGCTGTTGTGCCTCCCTCCTCCGGCAGTGGTCTCTGGTGGAGGAGCAGAGCAGGTGGAGCTCTTCCCACAGAGTTTGTGGTTATGTAAGAATGATGCAAGGCTCAGTACCCCACATTGAAGCTTGGGAAGTCTTCCGTCTGGTGCTTGCCTTGTTGCTTTGGGCCCGGTCTGCGCGCCCTTTGGGGTGGGGAGAGCCGTCCTTAGATCTCGGCCGCTCCTGTCTGATGCGTTTGTGCACTTCTTGTTTTGCTTGCTGTTGGCCTTTAAAGTCTTGGCAGCGGAGTGCTGCGTTTTACATAGGGTCTAGGAGGGGAAGGTTTTTGTCTGGGTCCTATTTTGTCACAACACAAAGATGTCACAACATCTTTGTCAGTTCCATGGACAGGAATCAGTGCAGCCTCAGCAAATGTGCAGANGGTGAGACACTGGCACAGGTTGCCCAGGGAGGTTGTGGCTGCTCCCTCCCTGGAGGTGTTCAAGGTCAGGTTGGAGGAGGCCTTGAGTGACCTGTGCTAGTGGGAGGTGTCCCTGCCTATGGCAGGGGGTTGGAACTGGCTGATCCTTGAGGTCCCTTCCAACCTTACCATTCTATGATTCTCTGAGGAGTGGTCCCTGCTGGCTGGGAACAACCTTGTCAGAAAGGGCTTTAGTGTGAGGGCAGTGCCCACTTCCCAAACCGACCCACTTAGCTCCTTGAACTGCTGTCTCGGGGTGTGGTTTTTACAAGCATGCTGAACCATGACCTTTCAGCCCTCAAGGGGAAAGCATCGAGTGGAAACCTGCCTGACAGCAATGGAAATGCAGTCAACTTAGGTTCCTGCTCCCTCTTCCCTTCCTACTCTTCCTCCATGCCCTCCTCTGAGCTGCTACCTGTCACTGCCTCCACCAGCACTTGGCCTCTGTGCTTCAAATGCTTGAGCAGCGGAACTGTGGCAACATAAAAGGTTTGCTGCAGTTTTAATGCATCCAAGAGGCAATCAATAGCAAAAAGGGGGGGGGGGGAGCCAGGCAAGAGGGAGCAGGGAGTGTGGTAGAGAAGGAGGGAGTCACCAGCTGTCAGTGGAGCTGTACCCCCGAGGCTGCTCTTTGCAGTGCAGGTCTGCTTGTGGAAGGTGAAGGAAGTGTCTCCTAGCTTGCCCTGTCCCTGGGCAACTCCTCTCCCAGCTGCTTCTGGAATTCATGGGGGCAAAATAAGCTGATTCAGTGTTTCAGCCTGGCCAGTGTTTGCCATTTTTGTGATCTGAAGTGCCTTACTTTGGCATCAGAGAAGCTTCTAAGCTGGTGAGAGCACACAGTTGGGAAGAAGTGGACTCCTAACAGCATCAGCATTGCCCAGCTGAAGGTCTTCTGACCTTTGGCATTTTCCAGCATCTGCTCAGGAGAAAAAAAACCACAAACAAACAAACTACTTTTTGATTAGATTGCAATAGTTGCCTAATCATAGGATCATAAAATAATAAGGTTGGAAGGGACTTAAAGGATCATCCAGTTCCAACTCCTTGCTATAGGCAGGAACACCTCCCACTAGCACAGGTCACTCAAGGCCTCATCCAAGCTGGCCTTGAACACCTCCAGAGAGATTGTGGAGCACAGAAGACCTCCAGGGAGGTTGTGGAGCACAAAATCACCCAACGTGATCAAAGATCACATTGGGTGATTCTGTGCTCCACAACCTCCCTGGGCAACCTGTACCAGTGTCTCACCACCCTCACTGCAAACAACTTCCTCCTAACATGTGAAAATAAATCTTCAAACTTGCAGTGTCTGCACTGAAAATAAAAAGGAACATTAGTTTCTTATTGTTTTCCCTTCTGTCTTCATGCCTTCTCAGGAGCTCAGTGTGTGATAGGCTTGTGGTCATTCTCCAGACATTTCAGCTCTCCTGCTTAATCCTTCCAGTGCCATAAAGCTGTTCTTTGTCTAAGAAGAGATCTCTTAACAGTTTGTCTGCTGCCTAAGGCCTTCCTGATGGCTGCCAGGAGGATATAAAGACCATGGTAATACTGTGTCACCTGTACCTTGAGGAGGCAGCTTGCTGCAGGAGGTGCTTGTGCTGTCTGCATACTGTTCCTGAGTAACCCTCTGCTAGTTTGTGCTGGGTACTGTTTTCTTTCAGCCAAAGGAAGGAGTAAAAATAGCACTTGGAGGTTGAAAGGAAGGTTGTGTCCTGCAAAGGGAAGATTCCTTAGCTGCTGCTGGTGTTCCCTCTCTGCTGGGGCCTTTTTCTTCATTACTTTATTTTATTTTATTGCTTCTTACCTTGTAAGTGTGCCTGTGCTTATTTGATCTTTTCACATCTCTCTGTCCAGTTGGGTTTTTTTTGGAGGGGGGTTTTGGTGATTTGAGATATTTTTTTTTTTTGCAGTAGTGTTTGTCAAGCTGTAAGAAATCTTCCTTAATATACAGAAACAGCCTCAAAGTATTTCTGTCAGATGTTTTGGGATCTTGTAGTATTTATTTCTTTTAAATGTTGGATTTTCTTTTTTTTTCTCTCTTTGTTAATCTGTCTCAGAGCACTGAATTGCCTCCAGAAGTACTTGGTGGGACTCAGCTATGTGGTCTTTTGGGAGAAATGGATTCTTTTCATTCATTGTACTTGCTGGGTAGTGATGTGGTGGAGAAGGAGCAGAAACTAAGTATCACAGACCCACACAGAATCACAGAATGGTCTGGTTCAGAAGGGACCTCCAAAGCTCAGGAGGAGACACTGGCACAGGTTGCCCAGGGAGGTTGTGGATGCTCCCTGCCTGGAGATGTTCTAGGCCAGGTTGGATGAGGCCTTGAGCAGCCTGTGCTGGTGGGAGCTGTCCCTGCCCATGGCAGGGGGTTGGAACTGGATGAGCTTTAGGATCCCTTCCAAGCCAAACCATTCTCTGGCTCTATGATTCCATAGTGGAACAGTTCTCCAAAGACACATGGCAAACATTTCACTCATCTGGAGCATTTTGTGGTTACAAATTAAGTCTGCTTGTTCCTGCATGAAAAGATCTTTCCTACCTCATCATATCCAAATAGAGCTGCATAGAAATTTTCTACCATACTTCTCATATCTTCCTTGAGAACAACAGAACTAATCTGAAAAAGAAAAGAGCAAACCATTAGCACAGGCTCTAAAGAGGAGATGATGTGAAAACAGCAGCTTCACTCTGAGGAGGCAAGGGAGGAACAGCTTTGGCTGCCCTGGGTTAGGATTCAGAGAATCACAGCAGGGTCTGGGCTGGAAGGGAGCTCCAGAGCTCATCCAGTCCAAGCCCTGCACTCAGCAGGGACATCCTCCACTAGAGCAGGTTGCCCACAGCCCTGTCCAGCCTCACCTGCAACATCTCCAGGGATGGGCCTCAACCCCCTCCCTGGGCAACCTGCTGCAGTGTTCCAGCAGCCTCCTGCTGCACAACTTGTTCCTCACAGCCAAGCTCAAGCTGCTCTGCTCTAGTTTGCAGCCCTTGTCCTGGTGCTGTCCCTGCAGCCCTTTGGGCACAGTCTCTCTGCAGCCTGCTTGGAGCCCTTCAGGCACTGGCAGGTCATTATGAGGTCCTGCCTCCGTGATACAAATTTTGACACCAGGAGAAGTCCTTCTGCACATTTGCAAACTACATCTGGTCACTGTGGGAAACAGTGCCCTGGATCTTCACCTGGCATAGAATGGTCTGGGCTGGAAGGGACCTCCAAAACTCAACCAGTCCAAGCCCTGCACTCAGCAGGGACATCCTCCACTAGAGCAGGTTGCCCACAGCCCTGTCCAACCTCACCTGCAACATCTCCAGGGATGGGCCTCAAGCACCTCCCTGAGCAACCTGTTGCAGTGTTGCAGCCGCCTCCTGCTGCAGAACCTGTTCCTCACAGCCAGGTACTCTTGCTACCACAAGTAGCCTTGCTATAGCAGAAGAGAGACTGCAGTAGCAGTGACCTCTAATCACACCTGTGGTAGTGCATCTCTCCCTTCCCAGGTTTTAAAACCCCAGATCAATTCCCTTGATGGATTAAAAGAGGAAGGAGCTCTGTGGAGAGGGAGTGAAGGACAGCCTGAGCAGTGCACTACACCTGAGGGCCAGCACTGGCTGCTGTACAGGGAGTTGGAAACTGGAACTTGTGTGGGTTCTGTGTCTGTTCCTCTGCTAGTCTCATACTTGTCCTTTTGCTGGGCAACACAGTGCAGAGTTTGACCCCCCCAGATTGATAAGATTTCCCTGGAATCTTATTCCCTCAAAGCCAAATCTCTCCTTATGCAATTGAGTGCTTCAATCTCTTAATCATCTTTGTGGACAATTGAAAATGAAGCTGATTTTATTAAGAAAACAACCCCATATGCATTGAATAGTAGCTGTGTTGTCTCCAGTATTAGTGCAGAACATGCTTGAAAGAGGCAAATATTGTACTGAGTTGGATATTGCAAGAAAGGGAAGATGTACAGAAAGTGCAGCAAAGCAATCCCCACCTCTGTTCCATGTTACCTGGCACAATAAGTACAAAAAAAGCATTATCTGCACTGAGATTTCCTGTGCTGGAAGGTGTCCAGAGCAGGGCCATGAGGATGAGCAGAGGGCTGGAGCTGCTCTGCTGTGGGGACAGGCTGAGAGAGTTGGGGCTGTGCAGTCTGGAGAGGAGAAGGCTCCCAGGTGACCTCATCGTGGCCTTCCAGTGTCTGAAGTGGGGCACAAAAAAGCTGGGGAGGGACTTTTGAGGGTGTCAGGTAGTGATAGGAGTGTGGGGAATGGATCCAAGCTAGAGGAGGGCAGATTGAGATGAGACCTAAGAAGTTCTTCAGCATGAGAATGCTGAGAGCCTGGCACAGGTTGCCCAGGGAGGTGGTGGAAGCCTCATCCCTGGAGGTGTTTAAGGCCAGGCTGGATGTGGCTGTGGGCAGCCTGCTCTAGTGTGAGGTGTCTCTGCCCATGGCAGAGGGCTTAGAACTGGATGATCCTTGAGGTCTCTTTCAACCCTGCCAATTCTGTGGTTTCTTGGGACCATATATGCTGCTGTAATACTGAAACTCTCAGCAATGGCTGAGGAATGGCAAAGAAGCAGAAAAGCTGGGAGCTGGATCAGGGCTTTCTAGAGATCAGTGCCAAGTGGTGTCCCTCAGGGGTCAGTGCTGGCACCAGTGCTGTTTGACATCTTTGTCAGTGCCATGGACAGAGGAATCAGTGCAGCCTCAGCAAGTGTGCAGCTGGCACCAAGCTGTGTGGCACAGTCACTTGCTAGAGGGCAGGGATCCATCCAGAGGGACCTGGACAGGCTGCAGAGCTGTGCCCAGGCCAACCTCAGGACATTCAACAAGGCCAAGTGTAAGGTCCTGCACCTGGGTAGGCACAATGCCAAGCACAGCTCCAGGCTGGGTGGGGAATGGCTGAGAGCAGCCCTGAGGAACAGGCCCTGGGGGTCTGGGGTGAGGAAAAGCTCAAGCTGAGGCTGCAGTGTGAGTGCAGCCCAGACAGCAACTGTGTGCTGGGCTGCAGCAAGAGCAGTGTGGGCAGCAGGGCAAGGGAGGGGATTGTGCCCCTTTGCTCTGCTCTCCTCAGACCCCAGCTGCAGTCCTGTGTGCAGTTCTGGAGCCCCCAGCACAGGAAGGACATGGAAGTGTTGGAGCCAGTGCAGAGGAGGCCACCAAGATGCTGAGAGGGCTGCAGCAGCTCTGCTGTGAGGACAGGCTGAGAGAGTTGGGGCTGTGCAGCCTGCAGAGGAGAAGGCTTCCAGGAATGCTTGGAGTGGCCTTGCAGGATCTGAAAGGGGCTCCAGGAAGGCTGGGGAGGGACTAATGACAAGGGCTTGGAATGAGAGAATGAGGAGGAATGGGTTTGAAGTGTCAGAGGGGAGACTGAAAGTGGATGTTAGGAGGAAGTTGTTTGCAGTGAGGGTGGTGAGACACTGGCACAGGTTGCCCAGGGAGGTTGTGGCTGCTCCCTCCCTGGAGGTGTTCAAGGCCAGGTTGGAGGAGGCCTTGAGTGACCTGTGCTAGTGGGAGGTGTCCCTGCCTATGGCAGGGGGTTGGAGCTGGATGAGCTTTGAGGTCCCTTCCAACCTTCCCATTCTGTGATCACTCAGTGGAATGCTGCTTAAGCATTTGAAGGTATTGTACAGATAGAAGCATGATGCTGCAGTTCCATGCTGTAGACAGCTCCCCATTTCCTTCTGCTCTTGTTTCTGCCATCAAACCTGTGCAGGTTATGTTTTAAAGTCAGGATTTATCCTTTTGTCAAGCACAAGTTGGGACATTGATCTGGGTATTGTTGTATAAATGACTAAAGCTTGTGGAAGCAGAATGCTGCAACTGTTTGAAAGTGCTTGGGTCCTTCTCTTCATTGCTGGTCTTTTTCTGTTCCAGAGCTACCAGACTCAATGGATAACAGCATGCAGTGGATTATTGCAGGCAGCCACAGCCCAAGGCCAGTGTAGCAGGATGCTCTATGGTGTTTTCCAGGTAGGATATCAGAATGTCTTCAAGTGTATGAAAAATTGCAAAAATTGGTGAGAAGAAGTCATAGTTTTTTAAATAAATAGGATTCCAAAAGTGATCCCAGGATGTCAGAGATTGGAAGGGACCTCTGGAGAGCTGCCAGTCCAGCCCCTGCCAGAGCAGGAGCAGAGAATCCAGCACAGGTGGCACAGGAACACATCCAGACAGGGCTGGAAAGGCTCCAGAGGAGACTCCACAACCTCTCTGGGCAGCCTGTGCCAGGCCTCTGGGACCCTCCCAGCCAAGAAGTTCTTCCTCATCTTGAGCTGCAACTTCCTGTGCTGCAGTTCCCATCCCTTGCCCTTGTCCCATGCCAGGGCACAGGTGAGCAGAGCCTGTCCCTGTCCCTCCCTTGCTGCCCCCCAGCCCTCAGCTAGTGACAGACATTGCTCAGATCCCCTCTCAGCCTTCTCCTCTGCAGACTAAGCAGCCCCAGGGCTCTCAGCCTCTCCTCCTCAGGCAGTGCTGCAGTCCCTGCAGCATCCTTGCAGCCCTCCCTTGGGCTCTCTCCAGCAGATCCCTGTCCCTGCTGAACTGGGGAGCCCAGAGCTGGATGCA
>WBNM01033210.1:0-15589 GCA_013399055.1 Ramphastos sulfuratus | reverse complement strand
CCTTCCTGTGCTGGGGGCTCCAGAACTGCACCCAGGACTGCAGCTGGGGTCTGAGGAGAGCAGAGCAAAGGGGCACAATCCCCTCCCTTGCCCTGCTGCCCACACTGCTCTTGCTGCAGCCCAGCACACAGTTGCTGTCTGGGCTGCATGAACACTGCAGCCTCATCTTGAGCTTTTCATCAGCCCAGACCCCCAGGGCCTGTTCCTCAGGGCTGCTCTCAGCCATTCCCCACCCAGCCTGGAGTTGTGCTTGGGATTGTGCCTACCCAGGTGCAGGACCTTACACTTGGCCTTGTTGAGCTCATTTGTGTACAGAGTGTTGGAGTCAAAGCAGTTTCCATCCAGAAACAGAATAGTTTCAATCCAGAAACAAAAGGCTGGCACACAGGTAGAGTCAGAGTTTGCAGGGAAGACCTACAAAAAGGGACCTAGGAGAAGGGCCATGAGCATGAGCAGAGGGCTGGAGCTGCTCTGCTGTGGGGACAGGCTGAGGGATTTGGGGCTGTGCAGTCTGGAGAGGAGAAGGCTCTGAGGAGACCTTGGAGTGTCTTTCCAATGTCTGGAGGGGGCTACAAGAAAGCTGGGGAAGGGCTTTTGAGAGTGTCAGGTAGTGATAGGAGTGTGGGGAATGGATCCAAGCTAGAGGAGAGGAGATTGAGATGAGACCTTAGGAAGAAGTTGTTCAGCATGAGGGTGGTGAGAGCCTGGCACAGGTTGCCCAGGGAGGTGGTGGAAGCCTCATCTCTGGAGGTGTTTAAGGCCAGGCTGGGTGTGGCTGTGGGCAACCTGCTCTAGTGTGAGGTGTCCCTGCCCATGGCAGGGGGGTTGGAGCTGGATGATCCTTGAGGTCTCTTCCAGCCCTGACAGTTCTGTGACTCTGTAAATGTGTATTTGTTTTGCTGCAAACAAACCTCTTAAAACCCTCTGTTGAAAGTTGGAGCTTTTGTGACTGGAGTGGTGTGTCATTTCCTTTCTGAGAGTGACAGATGTGACATTGCCATTCCACAGCATCTTTCTGCAAAGGATTCCTTGCAGCCCCCTGAAGAGAAAGTGAGTGCTTTCACCAGGATACTGGAAGCCATGGGTTTCACAGGACCACTGAAGTACAGCAGATGGGTAAGGCATTCATTTCATCATTCTCTTGGTTATTTGATCCTTTCAGACTTCTAAAATGCAAATAAAACCCCCACTTTTAATTTTTTTTTCTTGTGATAGAATGAGAGGTCAGTGGAACACTTCTATTTATTACCCATCCACATTCCTGGTTTGTGATGTAAGGAATAATAATCCAGCATCAGCCTGCCTTGATCTGTGTATTGCCATGATTGACACAAGGAGGAATAATGTGCTTGGTTTGTAGAGCCTTAAGCCTGCTTGAGTTTCTGCAGATGTGAGACCCCACCTCAAATACTGCCTCCAGCTCTGCTGTCCTCATCATAAGAGGGACATAGAGCTGTGGGAGTGGGTCCAGAGGGGGCCTCAAAGGTGATCCAAGGGCTGGAGCACCTCTGCTGTGAGGACAGGCTGAGGGTGCTGGGGGTGTGCAGCCTGGAGAAGAGAATCACAGCACACATCCTGCTGGCAGAGCCCTCCAAGCTCATCCAGTCCAACCCTCGGCCCAGCACTGCAGGCTCAGCACCAAACCATGGCCCTAAGCAGCAGGGCCACAGCTGCTGGCACACCCCCAGGGATGGGCACTGCAGCACTGCCCTGGGCAGACCATTGCAAGCTTTGAGAAGCTTTCCAGGGCAGAAAGATTTGCTGAGCTCCGGCCTGAGCCTGCCCTGGGGCAGCTTGGAACCATTGCCTCTGCTGCTGTCCCTTGGCACCAAGGAGCAGAGGCTGCCCCCTCCTCACTGCCACCTCCCTGCAGGCAGCTGCAGAGAGCAATCAGCTCTGCCCTCAGGCTCCTCTGCTGCAGCCTGCACACCCCCAGCTCCCTCAGCCCCTCCTCACCCCCAGCTGCTCCAGGCCCTTCATCACCTTGGGGCTTGTTACCACTGCTCCCAGTTTGGTGCCACCAGCAGACTTGCTGGCAGTGCTCTCTGTGCCCTCATCCAGGTTGTTGATGAATATGTTGAGTAGTCCTGATCCAGTAGTACTAAGCCCTGAGGGACCTCATTGGACAAAGGCTCTGAACCTCCCTCAGCACTCTGTGACAGGAGGATCTCCCAAAAGACAGTAGGGAGAGTAGTGATGCTTTTTGAGTCACTGATCACTACCAGCTGGCTAGGGCAGGGTCGCAAAGAGCTCTTCCTTTTTCCGTAGAGCAGTTGTTAGCATGGACTAAGTGAGAGCAGTTCTGTAAGAGACTCTCCAGTCCTACAGACAGAAGAAGACAGAGGTGAAATGAATCATTTCTTTGCTCTGAACACAGAATAGAGGCAGGGCTGAAGTTAAAACCTTTAAGATGCTTTGAACATCTGCATGGTGGAATGGATCTTAGGAAGAAGTTCTTCAGTATGAGGGTGGTGAGACCCTGGCACAGGCTGCCCAGGGAGGATATGGATACCTCCTCCTGGAGGTGTTCAAAGCCAGGTTGGATGAGGCTTTAAGCAGCCAAGTGTGGTTGAGAGGTGTCTCTGCCCATGGCAGAGGGTTGCAGTAGAGGAGCTCTGAGGTCTCTTCCAACCTGAGCCATTCTGGGATTCTGTGAGTTTTCACTTTAAAACCTTTAAGATGCTTTGAACATCTGCAAGGTGGAATGGACCTTCTCTGAGACAGATGTGAAGCTATTGCTGGTTGCATCTTCTTAGCAAGAAAACAGAAGCAGCTGAGTGCTGAGGTGTTCTGGTGCAAAGCAAAGATGTGAAGCTGTTGCTGGTTGCATCTTCTCAGCAGGAAAACAGAAGCAGCTGAGTGCTGAGGTGTTCTGGTCCAAAGCAGTTGCTTGAAATCAGATAATGCCAAACCTCCTGAGGGAGCAGTTTGTGTCCCACTTGCTTGTGTACACAGTGTTGTAACAGAGATTCTTGTAAGCTCTAAGTGCTGATTCAGATTTCTCCTTAATTGCTGCTCTTTACTGCCTGCTTTTGGCTGGGGAACTTGGGTTTGGAGAGAGTTATTTTGTAGTGAGGGCCCAAGAGACCTGAGTTCATTTTTGGCCTTGCCAGTCCTCTCTCTGAGATCTTAGGGAAGTTTCTTAATATTTCTCTCCTCCTTTCTAGTTTCTTCTCCCTTCCCCCACACCTCTTGTACACCTTAAAACTTCCAGGATTGAATTTCAGCAGTTTCTGCTGTGTTGGTTGCCTGATTTAAGGGCTGGCTTGCAGGGACTGTTCTGTACAATGTGTTTTTAATGTCCACTAATGCCTGGTCTGGGGCAGTGCCTTGCACTGAGGAGATGTCTGCTCCCAGGCAGCCTTTCCTTTGAAAATGAAACCTTCAGAGCTCCACTAAGCAGTGTAAATTATTTTACTGCAAGAAGTTTAGACCTAGACTTGATTTTTTGACAAAGCCCTGACATTATAGAGTAAGAAAAATAATGGCTCCTGTGTTTCCACAGCAGGAGACTGCTTGCAGCTTTCTTCTTTTTGCCTTTGGTTGGAGGAGACACAAATAAATCCTTTGGTAATTTGAAGTGCCATTAAAAAAAAACAGAAATAAAACCCCCAAACCCAACCCAAATTCACTGCTGCTTCCTGGCTTAGGGGAGTGAGCTCTGGAGTTTTCAAACTTTTCATTCTTCTCCCCTTGGTGTTAGTAAAGAGGAAGGGCTGAGGCCTCTGCCCTCCGAGGCCTCTGCTGTCAGTCACTGCTCTTCACAGCCTGGGCACATCCTGCTGTCTTCTGACTTTCAGTGGTAGGGGTTGGAAGGGACTTCTGGAGATCATCCAGTCCAAGCCCTGCCAGAGCAGGGTCACCTGCACCACATCCCACAGGAACACATCCAGGTGGGTCCTGAACATCTCCAGAGAAGGAGACTCCACAACCCCCCTGGGCAGCCTGCTCCAGGGCTCTGGCACCCTCACAGGCAAAAAATTCCTCCTCAGGTTCCCATGGAGCTTCCTATGGCTCAGCTTCCACCACTGCCCTTGTGCTGTCCTTGGGCATCACCCAGCAGAGCCTGGCTCCAGCCTCCTGGCACTCAGCTGCACCTCTTTAGAACCATGACTGAGGGCAGCCCTCAGGCTCCTCCTCTGCAAGCTTTAGCCCCAGCTCCTCAGGCTCTCCTCCTGAGGAAGATGCTCACTGCCTGCAGCAGCTGTGGGGCTCTGTGCTGGACTCTCTCCAGCAGTTCCCTGAGCTCCTTCTTGAGCTGAGGGGCCCAGAACTGGACACAAGATTCCAGCTGTGGCCTCAGCAGGGCAGAGCAGAGGGGCAGGAGAACCTCTCTGACCTACTCACCACAGCCCTTCTCATGCACCCCAGGGTGCCCTTGGCCTTCTTGGCCAGCAGAGCTCATGGCTGGCTCATGGGCACCCTCCCACCCACCAGGACCCCCAGGGCCTTTTCCCCTTCCCTGCTCTCCAGCAGCTCAGTCCCCAACCTGTCCTGCTTCCTGTGCTTGTTCTTCCCCAGGTGCAGGACTCTCCCCTTGCCCTTGTTGAGCTTCATTAAGTGTCTCCCTGCCCAACTCTCAGCCTGTCTCAGTCTCACTGAATGGCAGCACAGCCTGAAGGGTGTCAGCCACTGCTCCCAGTTTGGTGTCATCAGCAAACCTGCTGGCAGTGCCCTTTGTGCCCTCATTCAGGTCATTAATGAATACATTAACTCGTCCTAGGCCCAGTACCAACCCCTGAGGGCCCCCACTAGATGATGCAGTGAAGGTGTTTCTGGTGCACTGTCAGGCCAAGAACAAAATTAGAAGTGCCAAAGCATCAGAGTGTGCCTCATGCCACTCAGCAGCTGAGATGGGGCCTGCAGGAAGGCTGGGGAGGGACTATTGTCAAGGGCTTGGAATGAGAGGATGAGGAGGAATGGGTTTGAAGTGTCAGAGGGGAGATTGAAAGTGGATGTTGGGAGGAAGTTGTTTGCAGTGAGGGTGGTGAGACACTGGCACAGGTTGCCCAGGGAGGTCGTGGAGCACAGAATCACCCAACATGATCAAAGATCAAAGATCACATTGGGTTACTCTGGCCTCCACAACCTCCCTGGAGGGGTTCAAGGCCAGGTTGGAGGAGGCTTAGAAGCCTTTTCCAACTTTCATGATTCTATGGATCTGTGATTCTTTAATATGAAAAACTGAAATCATACAAACACTTTGTGTGGTTTGTATCAATTCAGGTTAGTGGAGGACACCAGGAGCTGTGAATTGTCACCTTTGGTGTCCCTGTAAGGAAAGCCATTTGGTTGCTTTTGCTGTGATGGGAGTATTGTATGACAGTAGGTTTGGAAGGCTGTTAAAGAGACCATTTAACAATTTCTTTTTACCTCAAGGCAGGACTGATGATACCTGTGGGCAGTTTAATCTGCTCCTGCAGATTAATCAACTGATTCTGACTCTCAAAAGAAATCTTTTCAAAAAATCATAGAATCAGAGAGCTGTTTGGGTTGGCAAAGCCCTCTGAGGTCATCCAGTCCAACCACCAACTCAACCCCACCATGGCCACCAAACCCTGTCCCCAAGTGCCATTGGCCACACAATTCTGGAACACCTCCAGGGATGGGCACTCCACCACCTCCCTGGGCAGCCTGTGCCAATCCCTGACCACTCTTGCACCAAAGAAATTTGTCCTCAGCTCCAACCTAACCCTGCCCTGGCACAATTTCAGGACATTTCCTCTCCTTCTGTCACTTGATAGAAGGGAGAAGAGCCCAACCCCACCTGGATTCCACTTCCTTTCAGGGAGCTGGTGAGAAGGAGGTCTCATTGGACAGCCTTTGGTCACCTCACCACAACCTCTTTTCAGGGAGCTGTAGAGAGCAGTGAGGTCTCCTCTTAGCCTCCTCTTCTCCGGACTATAGTAACTGTCCAGTCCAGAACACAGCCAGAGGAAGATGAAGTCAGCCTTCTCCCTTTTGCCACTGCTGCCATGGGTTCACAGACAAAATCTCCTTCATTGGAGAGCTTCCTTCATCCCCATGCTCCATTCCAGAGCTAACTCCACCACCTCCCTGGGCAGCCTGTGCCAATCCCTGACCACTCTTGCACCAAAGAAATTTGCCTTCAGCTCCAACCTAACCCTCCCCTGGCACAATTTCAGGACATTTCCTCTCCTTCTATCACCTGATAGAAGGGAGAAGAGTCCAGCCCCACCTGGATTCCACTTCCTTTCAGGGAGCTGTAGAGCAGGAGGTGTCACTGGACAGCCTTTGCTCCCTGCTGGGTTCTTTACCAAGTGCCTTTTCTTTCCCTGCAGAAGATCAAGGTGGCAGCTCTGCGCATGTACACCTGCTGTGTGGAGAAAACTGACTATGAGGAGTTCTTTAACAGTAAGTAATTGGCCTTGCTGCTGCTGGGACCCCTGCCCTGCTGAGAGAGAGCCTGATGGGAATTCATTTGATGTGTTTGTAGCAGTGAACATGAGAGCAGAAAGAGTTGGCAGGCCTCAGCTGTGCATGGGCAGCTGGAAGCTGCCTGCACTGCAGCACTCCCTGAAGTGGCACAGATTCAGGAGCAGGCTCTGCAGCCTGCCATGGTTACACTTTTCCCACTGCAATGGAGAACAAGAATTACAGAATGGTTTGGGTTGGAAGAGACCTCCAGAGCTCATCCAGCCCAAGCCCTGCACTCAGCAGGGACATCCTCCACTAGAGCAGGTTGCCCACAGCCCTGCCCAACCTCACCTGGAAGATCTCCAGGGATGGGCCTCAACCCCCTCCCTGGGCAACCTGCTGCAGTGTTCAGCAGCCTCATACTAAAAAACTTCTTCCTCACATCCAGTCTCAATCTGCTTTGCTCTAGTTTGAAGCTATTGTCCCTTGTCCTGTCCCTGCAGCCCTTTGGGCACAGTCTCTCTGCAGCCTGCTTGGAGCCCCTTCAGGCACTGGCAGGTCACTATTAGGTCTCCCTGGAGCCTTCTCCTCTGCAGGCTGCACACCCCCAGCTCCTTCAGCCTGTCCTCACAGCAGAGCTGCTCCAATCCCCTGAGCATCTTCATGGCCTCCTCTGGACCCTCTCCAGCAGGTCCATATCTTACCTGTGTTGAGGTCTCCAGGTCTGGCCCCAGCCCTGCAGGTGAGGTCTGAGCACAACAGAGCAGAGGGGCAGGATCTCCTCTCTCCATCTCTGCCCACACTGCTTTGGATGCAGCCCAGGCTGCCCTTGGCCTTCTGTGCTGCAGTCTCACACTGCCTGCTCCTGTCCAGCTTCTCCCCCAGCAGCACCCCCAACTCCTTTTCCTCAGGGCTGCTTTCTATCACCTCCTCCCCCAGCCTGGATCCATAGTGAGGTGATCCAGGTGCAGGACCCTGCCCTTGAACCTCCTGAGGTTCACCTGGGCAGCCCTCTCCAGCTTGTCCAGGTCCCTCTGGGTGCCATCCCAACCCTCTGCTGTATGGGCAGCACCACTCAGCTTGGTGTCATTTGCAAACCTGCCGATGGATCCTACTGTGCATACCACTGACAAAAACATTGAGCAGCACAGGGTCAGAGAGGTAAAACTCAGAGGATCCTGGACTCTGAGGATAAAGGTGGTGGATAAAACTAAGGATCCAGATACCTCTTCCTGTTTCATTGTGGCCACATTGTGTCCTACCTTATCCCACTGGGCTGCAGGGGTGAGAACCTTCCCTGTCCTCTGGTGCACAACGTTTTGGTGTGAGAGTTAAATCACAGGGGCCTGTCTGTCTCTCGTGGCTGGGGATAGCTTGGCCCCAACTTAAAGAGACTTTCTAGGTTTTACTGACCATGACAGCATTAAACCAGGACACATCTCTTGACTGGGTAGAGTATAACTGGAGGACAGAGACACACTCCCTCCTTTAAGTACATAGGAATTGGATTGGCTTGAAGCGAGATAATCTTTGCATGTTGCATGCAGTGTGATAGCTGTTAGCTAAAAAATCTGTAGCTGCTTTTATTCCAGCAGCACAGGGCTGGAAGGGCCCCCAGGGATCATCCAGTTCCAGCCCCCCTGCCATGGGCAGGGACACCTCACACTAGAGCAAGTTGCCCAGAGCCACATCCAACCTGGCCTTAAACACCTCCAGGGATGAGGCTTCCACCACCTCCCTGGGCAACCTGTGCCAGGCTCTCACCACCCTCACTGTAAAGAACTTCCTCCTAACATCCAGTTTCAATCTTCCCTCTGCCAGTTCAAACCCATCCCCCAGATTTTAAACAAATCCCCAGAGGTGTTCCAGAAGCCTGTGGCCATGGCACTTGGGGACAGGGTTTGGTGGCCATGGTGGGGCTGGGTTGGGGATTGGACTGCATGATCTCAGAGGGCTTTGCCAATCCAAACAATTCCAGGACTGTAGGATTCTCCTTCCTGGAAAGAGTGTGGTTACAAGGTTTGTTTCTACCAGACTGCTGCTGAGCCTGTAAAGAGATCTCCTCTGTCTCCAGCTGCTGGTCGGCAACGATCTGCTCTCCCTCCAGCAACTTCTCCTGGACCTCAGGACACGAAATCACAGAAGATGTCAACATCTCCAGGCTGGGCTTCTGCAGTGCTGGGGAGAGGCAAAGCCTTCTAGGGAGTGAGGTACCTCACCCTGCAGCAGACATCTGACACAGGGCAGATGAAAAGTGCCCTGAAAGCACTTCCCTCTCTGCACTGAGCAGGAGAGCTCAGACAGAGCGACAGAGCTTCATCGTGAGACATCTAAAAGCAGGTGAGAGGAGATCCTGCCCCTGCTGGCTGGCAAACAGATAAATGCCTCTAATTGGAGCTCCCCAGGTTGATTGGCCATGGCAGGATGTGGGATTCACATCGGCTGCTCACACCGGGGGGAAAATGCCCTCTGGCTGAAGGCACAGACCAAGTCCCACTGCCAGGTTAGTGTCCTTGAGCTCAGCCAGGAGCAGCAGGCAGTGCTGCATTCTTATGTCCCACTGTTCCTGGAGCTCACCACACCAACACCTCTCCTGGGCTTTCCAAAGGCTGGACCTGCTGCTTCCTCTCTGAGCAGGGATGGAAATTGTTTCATGACAGCACAGTTCTTGGAAAGCACTCACCTGGGGGCACGAGAAGCCAGACAGATGTCTTCCTGCCCTCTCTACTGCAGGCTGAAATCCTTCCCCCAGTAAAACATCACAGTGCTCAGACTCACTTAGAGGTGTTTCTGGAAAGCATTAGCACAGCAGTGTTCCACTGAGGGGATGCAAGCAGCAAGTGCTGCTGGGTGAGACAAATCCTCCTTTTAGCTGCTACATGAAGCTTTGTCTCAGCCATGAAGGCACAGCCAGAGCAAAGTGTCCCACAGGCCCACCCATGGCCCAGGCTTCAGTCCAGAGCTCCTGCAGTACAGCATCAGGCTCTTAAATGCAGCAGCAGCAGCAGATAAATTCCTTGCTTCATGGTTGCCATTCCTGGGTTAAGGCTCTTTGAAGCAGAGGAGAGACAGATCTGCACCCCCTCAGCTGGAGGAGGGCACTGGGCACCAGCTGCCAGCTAGAGACCAAATCTGCCTGGTGGTGCTGGCAGGGGTGGTGCTGGTGGGGGTGATGCTGGCTGCCTGCCCAGGGCTGTGACCAGCAGGTAGGTTCTGTCCAGGTGACAGTCTTGAGGTCCCTACCACCCATGTGCCAAGGTGTAGCCACAGTGTCACCCTGGTGGCCCTTGGAGGTCCATCCCTGAGCCACTCAGGCTGTCAATGCACAGCTGCCATGAGAAGGACTACAGTGAGCCTCTGCCCCAGGCTGCTGCCCTGTATTGAGCAAGTGAAAAAGCACTTCCAGACACTTCCTCCTCTCCTTCCCAGGGAAATGCAGAGGAATAAAACTGGGCATTGCAAGCCCAATGGCTCTAGTTACTGGCAGGAAGAGGGCATGAGGGGAAGGATGTGGGACAATGAGCAAAGCCACCTGAGCTGCCTGCTGTTGACAGGATGTGGAGCAGCCCTGGAGGCTGGCAGGCTGCTTGAGGAATGAAGGATCCCTGCTCACTCTTCTAGTCAGTGACATAATGAAGGCTTTGCATGTGCAGGGCTCCTTGCTTCCAGAGGAGTTCTGGAGGAGCTCTGAGAGCTGCAGGAGCACACAGCAGGATCCATCCAGCCTCAGCAGCTCTAGGCAAGGTTCTCCTACACGAGCACAGGTGCAGGAGACCACGAGAGCAGCACAGAAGATGCTTCTGGTTCACACTTACTCTGTCCCAGGTCCCTCAGGCAGCTCATTGTCACTTGATTCAAACTCCCTGGCTACCCCCAGCAGCTGAAGCAGGCACTGACATGGAACAGGAGATGGAATTGTGCTCATGTGAACTTCTGCTCTGCACTGCCAGCAGAAGGATGAGGCCCAAACATCTCTGCTGTGCCACAGAGGAGCAGAGAAGCTGTCAGGCAGGTCGAATGGCTGGAAGCAAAACAAGTTCTCCCTCAACACGTTCAGCAACTTCAGGAAGAGCTCTTGCAGGATGCACAGGACACCTCTGGGGAGCTGCAGAAGGGGCAGTGGTTCACTATCGACATGGCAGCTGCCCCAGCAGAGTGCAGGAGGTCAGGCAACCCTTGGCACCAGAGGGTGATGGCAGAGAAGAGAGGAGGAGACACAGCTCTCTGAGCCTGCCCCTCACCCACACTGAGCCTTGGGGGTCTTTCTTATGTCCTTGCCAGCTTCCCCTGGCTCCTGTGTCAGCTCTGCCCTCTCCTTGACTTCTCAGACTGAATGGCTGAGAGCAGCCCTGAGGAACAGGCCCTGGGGGTCTGGGCTGATGAAANGATTCTGTGCTCCACAATCTCCCTAGAGGTCTTCTGTGCTCCACAACCTCCCTGGAGGTCTTCAAGACCAGGTTGGATCAGGCCTTGAGCAACCTGTTCTAGCAGGATGTGTCCCTGCCTGTGGCACAGAGCGGTTGGCACTAGATGAGCTTTGAGGTCCCTTCCACCCTAACCCACTCTATGACTCTATGACCTTCAGGAAAAGACAGACTTCACTGAGGGCCAGACCATGGGGACACAGAATGCCCAAAAGATGGAGGTGTTGCTCTCCAAGGCAAGCCACAGAGTGCCAGAAGCACAATCACCACCACACTCCCAAGCTGCTGGAAGAGTTGTTCAGCACCAAAGCCACAGTCAAGCTCTGCAGCACTGCTCAGCAGGAAGAGGAGGACACAAGCTTGGCACAGCCTCTTGTAGGGGAAAGAGGAAAAAAAGGAAATCTCAGTTAAGAGTTTTTACAGGAGAAGACAACAGAGATGAGACAAAGTTAAGCAGATGAACCCAGTGCTGGGTCCTGCACTTGAGCCACAACAACCTAATGAATGCTGCAGGCTTGGGGTAAAGTGGTTGGAAAGTGTCCAGCAGAGAAGGACCTGGGAGTGCTGGTTGACAGCAGCTGAACATGAGCCAGTGTGTGCCCAGGTGGCCAAGGAGGGCACCAGCAGCCTGGTCTAGATCAGCAATGGTGTGGGCAGTAGGTGCAGGGCAGTGATGGTGCTCCTGGGCTGGGCACTGCTGAGGCCATATCAAATCCTGGGGTCAGTTTTGGACCCTTCATTCCAAGAAAGACATTGAGGGGCTGGAGCAGGGCCAGAGAAGGGCAACAAAGCTGGGGAAGGGTCTGGAGAACAGGGCTGGGGAGGAGCAGCTGAGGGAGCCGGGGGGGGGGGTTGGTGTGGAGAAGAGGAGGCTGAGGGAGACCTCACTGCTCTCTGCAGCTCCCTGAGAGGAGAGCCTAGGCTGGGCTCTGCTGCCTAGGATCAGGTGAGAGGAGGAGAGCAAATGGCCAAGATGAGCTCTGAGGGCTCTTTCCAGCCCGTTGCAGTCTGTGAGTTTGTGATTCCATGGTTCTGAGCATTGTTCAGCAGGGCTGCAGAGGGCATCAGCAAACCCTCAGGCAGATCTCTGGGGTGGAGACAACCTTTGTTAGGTGCTCGGCATGAAACTGATCTCACAGAAAGGCTGTGAGCAGACTGCACCAGGCCTGTGTTGATTTGAGTTTCTGAAGATCTCTGCAGGGTTTTGCAGTCCCACAGTGCCAGGCTGGAAGGGACCCCAGGGATCAGCTGCTCCAAGCTCTGCAGGTGCCAGCAGAGCTGCCAGGAGCTGCCCTAGCACCCTGCCAGGCTGAGCCTTCCAACTGCCCAGTGCAGGGCACTCCACTGCTGCCCCTGGAAGGTGATTCCAGTGCCTGACTGTGCCCATGGGGAAACATTTCCTGCTGGAGTGCAATGGGAATGTCCCCAGCAGCAACTTGTCCCCAGCAGCCCTTGTCTTTGCCATGGGACTCCTTGGCAAAAGGGAGTCTGCATCCTGCTGGGAGCCTCCCTTGCTGGCCTGGTGCATGGTGAGAAGCTCTGCCCTGAGCCTTCTCTTCTCCAGGCTGACCAAGCCCAGCTCTCTCAGGCTCTCCCCACATGGCAGAGGGCTGCCTGTGCTCTGATCACTCTCCTGGCCCTTCTCTGGAAATCTTTTTTGTATGGAAGTAGAATGTGAACATATAGGATGTCACAAGGTGGCTCTTGGACAAAGCCACCTTCCCCAGCTGAAATCAAAGAGCAGCAATCCCTTGGCCATCAGTGACCATTCTAAACCACACAGCTGTGACTTTGCCCAGTGCTGCTCCAGCTCTGCTGTGCCACAAGCCTTGGGCTGGTGCACTACAGACACTGCACCACCCTGCCCTTGGGGAGGAAGAGCCTCCTGCAGCAGCACAGCTGAGGGGGAGCTGCTAGAAGCAGCTCTGTGGGAAAAGACCTGGGAGTGCTGGGGGACAGCAGGATGGGCATGAGCCAGCAATGAGCCCTTCTGGGCCAGAAGGCCAAGGGCATCCTGGGGTGCACCATGGAGAGTGGGGGCAGCAGGTGAGGGAGGTTCTCCTGCCCCTCTGCTCTGCCCTGGTGAGGTTGTACCTGGAGTCTTGTGTCCAGTTCTGGGCTCCCCAGTTCCAGAGGGACAGGGAACTGCTGGGGAGGGGCCAGCAGAGGCTGCAAGGCTGCTGAGGGGACTGGAACCACTCTCCTGTGAAGAGCAGCTGAGGGACTTGAGTCTTTCTAGCCTGGAGAAGACTGGGCAGGGACCTCCCCAGTGCTGACCAACAGTTAAAGGATGGCAAAGTTAAGTTAAATCGTTAAGGAGGACAGTGAAGGGCTCCAAAGCTGCTGAGGGGAACAGCTCTGATGGGGAAAGGCTGAGAGCACTGGGGCTGGTTAGTCTGGAAAAGAGCAGCCTGGGGGGAGCTCAACAGTGCTGATCAATACTCAAAGGGTGGCTGTCAGGAGGGTGGCACCAGGCTTTGTTCAGTGGTACCCAGCCACACAAGATGTAATGGGCACAGATTTGAACATGGGAGGCTCCACCTGAACACGAGGAGGAACTTCTTTACTGTCAGGGTGCCAGGCTCTTGTCAGTGATGCCCTGTGACAGGAGAAGGAGCAATGGACACAAACTGGAACCCAGGAGGTTCCATCTCAGCATAAGCAGAAACTTTGGTGTGAGGGTGTGGAGGCCTGGAACAGGCTGCCCAGAGAGGCTGTGGAGTCCCCTTCATGAGGGCCATTCAAGCCCCACCTGGATGTGTTCCTGTGTGCCCTGCCCTGGGTGTCCCTGCTCTGGCAGGGGGCTTGGACTCCATCTCCAGAGGTCCTTTCCAATCCCTGCCATTCCCTGTGTGGATGACTCTCAGTGTGGGCTGCAGAGGTGACTTCACCCACCAGCTGCTGGCAGTGGCACCTTCCCAGCCTGGCCACACACCCCTCAGAGCAAGAGGGGTCCTGTGCCACACCCAGACCTCGTTCCCAGGTGGTGCATGGTTGGGGAGGCAAAGCTCCTCCTCTGCAGCCTCCTCACTGCTCTTCCTCACAGACTCCTTTTGACTCAGCTCCTGCTCTGTTCTCTCCCAGGCCCTCACACTTCTGTGCCACACACAGCCTGAGTGCTGGCTCAGCGCTGGGCAAAGCCCTCTGTGGCACAAGCAGCAACGGCCACCAGCAGTGCCCAAGCAGATGCCAAGCACACAAACTGGCACTGTGACCAGCCACCAGCAGTGCCCAAGCAGATGCCAAGCACACAAACTGGCACTGTGACCAGCCACCAGCAGTGCCCAAGCAGATGCCAAGTGCTGCAAACTGGCACTGTGACCAGCCACCAGCAGTGCCCAAGCAGATGCCAAGTGCTGCAAACTGGCACTGTGACCAGCCACCAGCAGTGCCCAAGCAGATGCCAAGTGCTGCAAACTGGCACTGTGACCAGCCCCCAGCAGTGCCCAAGCAGATGCCAAGCACCACAAACTGGCCCCGTGCCGCGTGGAGCCTGCTGCCCACACAGAGAGGGAAGGGTTCAGTCTGTGCCCTGGGCACAGTACAGAAAGCATTGCCACCTCCAGGCTTGCCCTGGCACCCATTCTACTCTCCTGCTGGCTGCACGCCCCCAGCCCCACAGACACCTCCGAGCCTTTGCCCGGTGGTGGTGCCCTGCTATGGCACGCAGAAGAGGTGGGCAGGCTTGGAGCAGGCAGCAGCAAAGGGGTTAAAGCCCAAAGGACTCTTTTGTGTATGAATTAATGCAGGCAGCTTTGAGCCAAAATCTCTCCCATTCATTTTTTCCAACTATTTCAGAAGCAGTAAGATACACACAGCAAAGTTTCTTTTGGTACTTGGTGTACTTCACCCTCATTAAAAATAAATTAATCAGCGAATTCCTCCCCGGCTCTGCCTTCTTTTATGTAAACAGAAGGCAGCTGTAACGAATTCCAAGGTGCTATTATCTCACACACGCCAGAGGCTTTCTTAGGTTCTTCTTTTTCTGCCTTCTGCTTAGCTCAGCTTTCAACAAAAGCATCTTAAATAAGCTGCAGGCAGTCGTTTGCTCTGCCATGTTGTCAGAGGAGGGAGACACTGCACACGCGGAGGGGCTCTTGACCTGACTCGTTGTGTAACAGGGAAACTGAAAAAAAATTCAAAAAAAGGAAAAGAGATAAAAACAAGGAAAAAAAGGAAAAAAGGAAGAAAAAAGGGAAAAAAAGAAAAAAGGGAAAACAAGAAAAAAAAAGGAAAAAATTTTAAAAAGGAAAAAAAGGGAAAAAGAAAAAAACAGGAAAAAAGAAAACAGGGAAAAACAGGAAGAAAAAAGGAAAAAAAAGAAAAAAAGAGAAAAAACAAAAAAAAGGGGGAAGAAGGGATAAAAGGGGAAAGAAGGAAAAAAGGGAAAAAAATGGAAAAAAAAAGGAAAAAACAAGAAAAAAGGAAAAAAGAAAAGAAAAAAAGGAAGAATAAACAGAAAAAAGAGAAGAGGAAAAAAGAAAAAAATTTGTAAAAGGATAAAAGGAACAAAGACAAAAAGGAACAAAGACAAAAAGGGCAAAAAAAGGGGAAAAAAATTAAAATTAAAAAGAAGGAAAAAAGGGGGAAAAAGGAAAAAAACAGGAAGAGGAAAAAAGAGAAAAAAAGAGTGCAAGGGCAGGCTCTGGGAGCCTCTGCCCATTGCCTCCTGTCCTGTCATGGCACCACTGCAGACCACACTGGGCCACAGACACCTGTGGGTATCCATCAGCACCGAGGAGAACCTCTCAGGCTTGGGGCAGGATGGCTGGAAAGTGCCTGGCAGA
>WBNM01033209.1:407-27780 GCA_013399055.1 Ramphastos sulfuratus | reverse complement strand
ATAGGTATATATATATATATATATACATATATATATATTTTTTTTTTTTTTTAAGACTAGAAGTAATAGTATCTCAGAGAGTGTGTTAGATTAGAGCACTAGCTACATTTCACACAAATAAACTCTAATATAGATTACCTGGCTGGATTGTAAGTGCAAAGACTCTGTGTTTTCAATCTGCTTTTTTATTCTTGTAAAATACAGCAATTTTTGGTTTTGAGGAGAAAAACATTAGGTCTCTTTTCCCATCTCTGACTTGTGCTCTGGGTTGTGTGAAAACATGAGCCGTTAATTAGACAGTATGCATTCAAGCAGGTATTTTAGCAATTAAAAATGAGAAAGAACTCTTCCTTCCCTCTAACCAGGAAAAAAAAACACATTCTAAAACGTCAGTTTCTTAGACATGTTGAAGTCATTTGCCTCTTTTTGATTTTTAGGTACAGCTTAACGATTCAACTATATAAATATTTTTTTCCCCTCACAGACAGAAAAGGCAGAACTCCCACAATGCTTATGCTACAGGATGGAAAGCAGTTCTATCTAAAAACAGTGAAAATGAACAGAGGCTAAATCCATAGAAAAATAAATTAACTACACATTTCAATGTCAAGGACAACCTGAGAAACATACTACTGTGGAAAATGATGGATTCTACATCCTGACTGTAGTGCAACATTTGTAGTCCTCCTTGGAAAGAGTAAATGCGATTATTGAGTTTAAAACTGAAGAAGGGTTGCATGCATGGAAGGTAAAGATTTGGGCTGTAGTGGGATTCAGAGTTGGTGGTTTGTTCATCTCTTGTGTTTTAAAGACCTGTGAGTATGTTGCTGTAAGAGAAGACAAGGGACATTTTGCTGTGTGTGGTGCAAGAAGAGCTGGAGAGAGACCTTAGGCAGCTCCTCTGCTTTTTCCAATCATAGAATGGTAAGGTTGGAAGGGTCCTCAAGGATCATCTAGTTCCAACCCACTGTCATAGGCNCCCAGGTCCTTTTCCTCAGGGCTGCTCTCAGCCATTCACCACCCAGCCTGGAGTTGTGCTTGGGACATGCTTGGAACATGATGTGGGTGAGGGATTTGGCTGGTTAGAATATTTATATTTAATTGCTTTGTTTTGGCATCTTGCTAAAATTTGACTGGTTTCTATTTCATCCAAACCTCAAAAAAGAAGTTTTGTTGGACAACTAAATGATGCATTCCTTGTGTTGGGGTTCTTTCTTTGCCAAATCCTAAAGGCCTGCTGTCCTAGAATGACTCACAGCAGGGTCACAAGTTGTGTACTTTATAGAGAAGAACATAGGGTTTTTCTTATAGTCCTTGAATGTAAGAACTGTTACCAGCTGTCCCCAAGACTGTTGATAATGAAATTTTTTGTGCTATCCTTATTAAAAATAAACCACACCATTTTTATAGTGGCCACTTTGCAGACAAAACATTTTTTTTTTGCAAAGAATGCAATTAGAAGCCAGTAAAGGTTCCACGAATACAGAAAGTAGCTATATTGCTTGTTAAAATGTATTGGGAAACTTTTTCTTCCCTAATCAACTGCATTTCAGAAAAAAAGAACTTCTCAAGTGTTGTTCTTTTAGTGAATTTACCTTTTGTGTTTGCAAAGATATTCACAAGGTGACAGGCTTCTCTTTGAATTTGCTGCTCCAAACTGTTCTTACTGAGTGCCAGGCTTCTTATAACTGTCATGCCAAAGCGTCTCTGTTGCTTCCATGTGTGCCCACTTGTCAAAAAAATACCTGAAGAACACAGGAACATCTCTTTTGTTACTGGGAAGGGAAATCATTTCACTGAAGGAGGTAAAATTTGGTGTAGATTAGGTTATGTTTCAATAAAAACAGAATATGCCTTGATTTCAGATATTGACTTTTGGTCTCTCACTTAGGTTTTTATGACTCTTGGCTCTACAGCTGCTTAGCAATGTGACCCTGGACACTGAGTTACAGCAGAGCAAACCAGAGTTGTGTGTAGATGACCTGAACATCATCTAGACATGAACGTGTACATGGACAGTCTTCTGTTTGAAAGTGATATGACTGAAGGGCAAGTCCTCTAGAAATGCATTCCTTTGAATCTATTTAAAAGGAAAGAGGAGAGATCTGGGGAGAGGAGTTGCTTTTCTTAACATGCCAGCTCTGCATGGAACCCTTTTGTTAAGTAAGCCCAGTTACATACTTGTGCAGCAGTAACTTGGATATCTCATACATAGCAAAGTGTCTTTCTTCTTTACTGTCTTATTCATGTTTCAGTATTGTAAAATCTTGTACCTTTCTCACCCATCATATCCTTGTAGAATGGGGTGAGAGGTCTTCCAGAAGTTTCCTCTGAATGGATGATGATGCCCTCTTTTACTGCTTTGTATCCATTGAGTACAACCACAGGTGTCTGTCCCATCCACAATGTGAAGATGTTTCCATGTATATTGGTTAACTGAAGTAACAGCAAATTAATAAATGTAAACCAGGGGAGGCATTCACTTAACTACAGAAAACTCTTTAAATTAGTATTTATAACTAAACCTGTTTGCCAACATCAAAATTAATTACTGCTTTCAAAAAACATTTAGCCCTGTGTTGCAAAGTGCTTTGGGAACAGAAGGTAATCACACTTAATGGAATAGATACTAAAAGCACCCCTAAGAAGACCACCTCTAAAAAGTTAACAGAAACAGAGGTCTTCTCTGTCAGCTCAAAGAAAGAATGAATACAGGCAAAATCCCAGAGCTTTTATGGTTTGATTTGTTTGTTTGTTTTTAATTAATGAAACAATATTGTCATATTTTCTTGCCTCTACTGAAGGAAGCAAAGAAATGCTTTTGCCTTCTTTCTCATAGGTTCCATATGATTTTTATTTATCTCTATTATCTTTCCTCAGATCATGCTGATATTTTTCCTTAAAATAATTTTAAGCAGGTTTATTAATTTTCTTTGATAGTTTTAATTGGTTTATAAAGGAATCATGCTGTGAATATAACACCAATCAATTTTTCCTACTCTGTTGTAGGAATAATTTGTTTACTGCAGACAATAATTCTTTTTGCTGTACAAATGAGAAAAAAAGAGTCAGTTTAGAGTATATGTTTGGTTTCCTTATAGAGATTGCATCATTTGTGGCCTGGAGATGTCAGGCAAAGGAGGTACAATTTTAGCTACCAGCACAGAAGAGAGTGAAACTGTCAATGGGAGTCTCATGGTATTGACAGTGCATGTGATAATGTTATGCAGGATGTTGCTGCATCCAAAAGAGAAAGAAAATAGCAAGAAGCAAAGCAATGAAGGTGCTCATTTCTCAGAAGTATTTTTCATAATGCAAAGTCTTTGGATTCTTTGAAATTGGTTGGTTGTCTAGCTTGATGCGAGTAGCAATAACTCCAAGTTTAGACTATTCCTATACAATGTACAACTTCAGTTAAAATAGATCCAGACCGATTTTCAGCCATAGAGATAAATAAATACCTTAGCGAGAGTTTCTCGATGAAGTTTGAAGTCCAGCAGCCACAGGTTTCCAATGATGGGGAGAGGAACTGGTCCTGGAGGAAGCTGGGTACGCATCCATTGCAGCTTTAGGAACTGCAAAATCAGGAGACATACTGCTAGAGCTACAAAAAACTCAGCAATCCCCAACATATCAAAAGTTTAGCTTCTCCTGGTTTGAGGTTTGGTTGTTTTGGTTTGGGTTTTTTTTGCGTATGACTTCCTCTGAAAGTTCAAAGCTGTGCAGATGAGTTTGTTTCTACTGAA
Source organism: Ramphastos sulfuratus (assembly GCA_013399055.1). Lineage (NCBI taxonomy): Eukaryota > Metazoa > Chordata > Aves > Piciformes > Ramphastidae > Ramphastos > Ramphastos sulfuratus. Next base: position 24,034 of record WBNM01033209.1, on the reverse strand, counting down.
GTCAAACTCAATCTAAAGAATGTATCTCTGCTTTAGCCATCTCTCTCTCTCTGCCAATCTACAGTTTTCCCAAGCTGAAGTCTTTAGGAAACTGAACTGTGATGCCTTGCTGTTAGCCAAACCACACCTACTCTCTTTTATCATCTGTAATTGTGATCTGTCTCTTTTTTTTTTTTTCACTTAGAATTTTGTTTCCTTTTTTGTCTTGATGCTGGGTCCAAATGCTGATGATTGAACAGCTATTGAAGGACAGTAAGTGTCTTGCATGATGGTTCCACCTCAGTTTCTCATAGTTAAACACCAAGATACCAAGGGTGAATTACTTGTTCTCTTTCTAAAACACTACAATTACTGTGTGGTTTCTTTTCTAGAAGAGGCATCTATACAATGCCTGTCTGTTAGGATATGCAGATGGTTCCACCTCAGTTTCTCATAGTTAAACACCAAGATACCAAGGGTGAATTACTTGTTCTCTTTCTAAAACACTGCAATTACTGTGTGGTTTCATTTCTAGAAGAGGCATCTGCACAATGCCTGTCTGCTAGGATATGGTCTCTGAGATAAAAAAGAATTAAGGTAGCATAAAGCTAAATTAATGTATTTAAAAACAAGAATAATTAGGTGTTAGGTGAATATTTTCTTTGCCCTTTCATCATATTCTAGGTTAAGTTATGACATTATGTGGAATGTAGCTGAGAGATTATTGTCCTGTCCAGTGGATTGCATGATGTTTTCAACATTTGGTTTTGTTTTATTTTATTAGGATTAACATTTTGGAGGTGAAAAAATGAATAGGTTCTATTTTATCTGTGAAAAAGAACAGATAAACTGAAGAAAGCAAGCAAGACTTTNGGGTTGGAACTAGATGATCCTTGAGGTCCCTTCCAACCTTACCATTCTATGGTTCTATCTTTATTGATTTGTGGACCACATAAACCTTCTGGGACAGGTTTGTACCTGAGACAACACAATGGATTTACATAATGCCTTCAGTCAAAGATATTTTATTATTATTATTCATTCAGGAAGGAATTTTAGACCTCATCTACCATTTTATCTACTACTGGGATGGCAAAATCTGTTTTCTCATAAAGTTACTTATACTCCTTACTTTTTCAGCCTCTAAGCAATGTAGCAATTGTAGATCTTGCAGGTTTAGAAGTGCTAAAGCAAGCTGCAATAGTGAGATGGATGGAGATGGCTTAGGATGCCTCTGTCTGCTGAATTAATTGTCAGGAATGATGTCCTTTGGAATGTTTGCCCCTCGAAAGTGTGTGAAATTTCCCAGGTTCACTCATTTTAACATCTATGGTGCCTCAGACTTTGATCCTAAACTCATTTTTTTTTAGCTGAACACAAGCCTTAGCTACAGTGGTTTACATCCCTTATACTGTGTCTGTAAACCAGCTTCATTTATCACTTGATTATTTGGTGTCTTGTGGATCTCTTCATGAAGTTTTACTTTGTATAGTCTGGTGGTTGGTTTGTTTGTGGTTTTTTGTTTGTTTCTATTAGCTGATGCATTTCTTGATCAGACTGTTGAAAAATCCACTGTACTCAGTTGATGTTACAATTTATCTTCAAGTAAGTGTAGGAGATTAAGGGACTCCATGCACTTGTATAATTTGCCTGCTTTAAGGTTGTGTCATGGTTTCCCTTGGAGCAGGCTTGCTGAACTTTCTAGTCTGCAGTTTCCAGCTCAAAACTTTTCAGCAAAAGCAAGGTTATTGATGTATGTTATGATGGTGAAATGCGAAGGTTTAATGGTACCCATTGCAAGAACAGCTGTGAATTCCCTTAGCCTTCGAGCAGCTGTCTGAGAGTTGCAGATATGGACACTCAATTCAGTTAGCTTTCTAATAAGTTTGACTTTTAAATTATTTTTATTTTGTAACGGAATCATGGAATCATTTTGGTTGGAAAAGATCTCTAAGATTACTGAGTCCAAGGATGACCTAACTCTACCGAGTCAGGTGCTAAATTGTGTACCTCAGCACCACGTCTCTGCATCTTCTAAACTCCTCCAGGACTGGTGATTCAACTACCTCCCTGCACAGCCTGTTCCAGTGTTTGAGAACCTGTGTTGCAGTATATCCCCTGTGACTAACCTTGCTGCTTTTGCAGTGACCCTGTCCTTCTGCCTGCTGTCTGTTCTCTTAGACCTTTGTGCAAGGTAAATCTGGGTCCTTCTGAATAAGGCTCCACCCACCAAGAGATTTAGTCTGAGCGTGGCCTTTTGGACACTGTGGGCAATTGTTTTCCTGCTGCTGATTGCTGTGGGTGTGCTGAAGTATGGTGAGGCAAAGTTATTTCAGAAAAGCTTAGGCTGAAGCTTACAAAGAGGGGAAAAGCAAGGAAAGTGCTTTAATAGAATTCAGTATTCCTTCTTTTAATATTGTCAGTGTATGTGAGCAGTAGCTCTTCATATAAATCTTGCTTGCTGTCCTCTGACACAAATTGTATTACGAGAGCTCACCAGTCAAGATGACAGACGTTAAGTTTAGTTGTTTCAAACAGATGAGGAAATCTGCTTTTGTAATGAAGGTTTCAGGCTATGTGAGTGGGAAGAAAATGCAGCAGTTGCAGAGGGCAGGGAAATAACAGCATCTTTAGAAAGGTGTGAGGTAAACAATCAGTGTGGTGTACTGGCTGTGGAAAGGGTTCCTGATTACACCTCTGCCCGAGATGTGTGTCAGCTGTTATGCCAGGGCTTTGTTTTTTGCTGCTGCAGGGAGAGGCTCAGTGTGTACTAGAAAACAGAGGCTGTTTGCATGCCGTGCATGTATCGCTTGCCCCAGTGGTGTTTGCTTGCTGACTGGCTTGGTGTCAAGCTAAACAGAGCAGACAATTGCTAGGCAGATGGGTTTTTTTCAGTGGATTTGGATTTCTCATCTTAGCTGTTCCTTCTTCCCTTACACCCTCTGATCTTTCAAGAGCTTTGTGACAGGAGCTGTTAATTGGTTGGTGATGTCAGAATTTCTCTGTGGGAAGAGAATTACACAGACACAATATGTCCAGGCAAGCACTGAGAGGGGGAAAGTGCTGATTAGAGCACAGACCTAGAGCGGACATGAGACTGGGAAATGTAAGCAAAGGAGGTTCCTATTCTGTGTTTCTATTCAGTTTGGGAAAAGAGAGCTTTGCTTACATATGTTATGAATAAGCAAGATAGGTTTTTGCCCCCTACTGTTATTTGTGTTGTTGGGACCTGAGTTGTTATGGCTGCATAGATAAAATACTGGAATGAGACCTGGGAACTTCAAATTCTGTTCCTAGATCTGGTTGTAGCTTGTCTCTGACTCTCAGGAACTTGCATTATCTCTCTGGGCCTAATGGATGGCAGCTATGGCTGTTTCCCTTCTGTTCTTTCCCTGTCCTCTGCATTTTCTTCCCACTGCTATGGCCTGAAACCCTCACTAGAAAAGAAGACTTTCTGAGCTGAATAAACCTCTCTATTTCATAGAACTATCAAATTGTTTCAGTTGGAAAAGACCTCCAAGATCGTTAAGTCCAACCTTCAACCTAAGACCACCATGGACATGATCTCATGGCCCAGCCATGGTGGGTCTGAAGTTAACCCTTCTTGATCTCCTTCACCAAGCATCCTTTGCAGTGTAGGGGACTATGGGAGGCACTTGGCTGGCTTTTTCCAGGGGCACTGTGCTTGCGAGCTGACCATGGGTGAGTTCTGGTGTATAGACCTGAGGAGCTCAAAAAAGCACAGATCAGGGGTGCAGCCAGGCCTTTGGTGAGCGAAAAGAGGTTCTGATTCCACTGGAATCTCCAGAATCTTTCCAGTGTAAGTTCAGTGCTGTCTCCTGAGATGTGATGAACTTGGTGTTTCTTTGCATAGGAGATCTGCTATGCTTTTTGTCAATGGTTATAGCTCCATTTGTTTCTTCACTGTGCTTTTTGCAGTTCATCTCCGTTTTTTACTATGAAAACTCAGATTACCTTGCTCCTCATTTCCAAATCTGCATTTGCAGCCACTCTCATACAAGGCTTCCTTTTGCCTCTGGCCTGATAATGCTGCCTAGTGAGTGTTGCTGTCCTTGTCTGTGTATGTAGTACCTGGATGACAGTTGCAGCTTCGTATCTGAGCTCTTGGCTTGCATGTAGTCAATGCTTTGAGTGACACGTTCCATCAAAGTGATTTGATGGAATCATAAAGATGCTCAGAGGGCTGGAGCAGCTGTCCTGTGAGGACAGGCTGAGAGAGTTGGGGCTCTGCAGCCTGGAGAAGAGAAGGCTTCAAGGAGACCTTATAGTGGCATTCCAGTATCTAAAGAGGGCCTACAGGAAGGCTGGGGAGGGACTATTTACAAGGTCTTGTAATGACAGGACAAGGGGCAATGGGTTTAAACTGGCAGAGGGGAGATTTAGACTGGATGTTAGGAGGAAGGTCTTTGCAGTGAGGGTGGTGAGACACTGGCACAGATTGCTCAGGGAGGTTGTGGCTGCTCCCTGGAGGTGTTCAAGGCCAGGTTGGACGAGGCTTTGAGTGACCTGTACTAGCGGGAGGTGTCCCTGCCTATGGCAGGGGATTGGAACTAGATGATCCGTGAGGTCCCTGCCAACCTTACCATTCTATGATTACTCAAAGGGGTATTTCTGAATGCCTTCTAGCCTCTACTGGATCTTAAAACGATGGTAGCTATTAGCATATTGCAGCATAGTGATGTATTAAATGCCCTGAAGAGTAGGGTCACTCCTTATTTTCTGGGATCAGGAAGTGTGGTAGGATAGGAGGCAGGAGGCGAATGCAGAAAGCTTAAATGTGCTAGGGAAGAGTTAAGAAGAACGGTACAGGTTCATTTCAGCAGACAGAGTCATAGCAATTTTCTCAGAGTAGTTTTGGAGGTGTGAAATGATGCTAAGTGTAGTTCTGATTACCTTGGGTTTGTTTCTTTTGGGTGCACAGTTCCTGAACTTGCAGTGGAGAAGTCGTGGCTTTCCTCCCGGACCAACTCCGTTTCCTGTCATTGGAAGCCTGTGGCGAATAAATTTTAGAGCTGATCATAGGAGTCTGAAAAAGGTATGCATTTGCAGATGGGAACTGAAGAGCTATTGAGGCACAGTCTGTAAAAAAAAAAAATAGTGATGGCTGTTGGTAGGCTGATGTGGTAGCAGGGAGAACTTAATCTTGAGGGAAGGTGAATTGTGGAAGTTAAATAAGTCCCTGGACAAGTTAAGTAAAATTTGCAGAGTCTGCCTCACAGGAAAGCTACTATGTGTGCAAGCTAAGCAGAACTGAGGACAAGAGTTTTGCCTCAAAGAATTCATTTTTTAAGGGAAGATTTTTACCTTGAAAGAAAAAAAAGTGTATCTCAGATTTCCCATCACAGTCATGTATAGAAAATCTCCTGAAACTAGGTGTTTTGAATTCAGAAGGTGCGAAAATCACACTAGTATGTCTCCTGCTGTAATGGGATGGAAATGAGATTGCATCCCATATGCAGCCAAAGCCTTAGATCTATTATTTTTCTGAAGTCCAGTCTGGGAATTGCTACTTGGAGTTAAGCTAGGGATGTAAATGATGGTGAAAAAAAAGGACCTGATGGGAATATATAGATCCGTGCTAAACATATTAATAAAGACTCTTTCAGTGCTCAACTTCTTCCACTAAGCCAGAACTTCATGAAAAAAACAAATGTGTTGATGTAATTTTCAAGTTGCAACCTTTCTTTGGGTGCTAAGTACAACCTACATGGCTGCAGCTAAAGAATGTTAGCTTTGGGAAAAGGGGACTTTAAATACCTTGATACTAAGCTTTTCTAGTGGGTACACATTCATCAGTGTGAGAGGTCAGTGCTCTACTGTTTCTTTGTCTGGAGTCAGAGGCTTTGTGCTTGCTGAACACCCCAAGGGTTGCCTGAGAGCAGTTCCCATTACTGGCCAAGCTGAGGTGGGATCTACCCTCAGATGCCACAGTGGAAATTAGTTCTGTATAAGAAAGGAAGAGGTCCTCCCATTGAAACTTGAAATCTGCCCTACTAGAAGAAGAGTTACACCCAGAACATGTAATTTCAAGAAGTTCTGGTTGTTGGCTGAGGAAATGAAATGTGGAATTAAAAAGCATAATCAAGAATAGTCAGGTGAAGTTTCATGTGACTTGGTCAGGGGCATTTTCCTAGTCATTAATATTGCAAAGGCAACATAAGGCAAATGTAAAAAAGAGGAAGAGCATCCATTCTTTTAGCATTCACATTTCTGAGAAGAGTGGGTTCCCAGAGAGCACCCAGAACCTTAGTATGGTAAGAACTCACTGCAAAACTAAATTAGTCCTTTATCACTTCCTAAACCCCTAAGTAACGTCATGCTGGAAGAGAGCTTCCCATCATGTGTGCATTTGGATTGATACTTCTCCAATGGTGATTTGTTTGGTTTGTTTGGGTTATTTTGGCATTGATCTAACATGCAGCTGGCAAAAATCTATGGCAATGTCTGTACCCTGTGGATGGGTCACACACCTGTACTGGTGCTGTATGGATTCCAAGCTGTGAAGAATGGTCTCACCAACAACTCAGAGGATGTTTCTGGGAAACTGCAGACCTATACCTTCAAAAGAATGGCAAATGGAAAGGGTAAGGTTCATATCTTAGGAAGAACTTAATCTTTGACTTTTTGCTTCCTTTTATGTTTTCCTTCCTGCCAAGCCCTTAGTTCCCAATTCACCCACTCTGTCTGCTCAGGGTGAATAATGTGTTTCTACAGCATTACTGTGAGTTGTCTCCAAAGTCCCACTGTCACATGTGTTTCAGAATGTCATCAGAAGACTGGTCTTTGTACCTAGGTCTTACTTGTCCATCTGCAGTGTTATTGAAGTGTGTGTCCTGATTTGGAATAATCTGGAGATTGCAGCCTCCCCTGCTTCTCTGTATGCTTCTAGTTGTTTGTTTATATCAGGGGCTGTTGCAGGAAAAGCAGAGCTATTGAACAAGGTCTAGCCTTTTGGGAAGGCCAAAGACAGAAATGTCACTGGATCTTTCAATGTACTAAGCCAGATTGTAGGTGCAACACATCCTTGTATAGAGCTTCTCCTACCATTGTTTACACTAGACAGTGCTGAATTATGGTGGATGGAGAATAAAGAAGGTGCTGTGTTTAAAGCAGAAACGATTGAACTTGTTTCCACCTCTTATCCAGAGCATAAAGATTCTCTTATCCTCAATCAGGCTTTGTTGCATGTGGACTACAATCTGGAAAGCTGTGATTTATAATACTAGCTAATGTAAGTAGAGAAGAGCATCTTTAAAGAATAACAATGATTAAGTCTTGGGCCATTTCAGTCCATTCTGAAGGGCCTCTATTGCCACCTTTTGTCTGGTAGCTGAGCTGTGACAAGTTGCCCTAGCACTAGCAATCTGTAGCAGGGATAGCTTTAACAGCTGCAACACAGCTGCAAGTTGGCAACTCTCTGCAACACAAACACTTGCCTGTTGGGCTGCCTCCTCTTCTGCTAGCCCAGGCTCCCAGGATAATAAAAGGAGTAGGGGGGAGTTACTCCAGACTGTGATCAAGCAGCTGTCCGGGGGACCAAGCCAGCTTTCCCAGGGGAAGTGTGAACTAGACTGGTGGAGGGAAGTGTAGCAAATGGTTTATGCTCTGCTGTCTGCTAGAACACAGACTCACAGCACAGCAGCCTGTCCCGTGGTGAGACCTCTGATTCTAAGCAGCCATTTATAGATTGGCTAAAGCCTGTTCTTCCTGCTCTGTTTCTTGCCAAGTGCTTCTTGCCTTGGCTTCATTGTCTTTCTAGGAAGGATCTACAATAGTACAGGAGCTCGATCTCTGAAAGAGCCTGGCAAAAGCAGGATCCCCTAAAGGCCAGAGAATCTGTAGCTCAGAACCCATTATTGACTGTAGCCATCAAAGTGGTTTTGTTTTGTGGTTTTCTCTTTTTCCTTCTTTCTTTTTTTTAAAGTCCTACCAAGAGGGAGATGTGATGACTGCAAAAAAGTCTGTGTAAAGTTAAGCAGCACAAGCATAGGTAATGCTCTGACCTCCACAGTGAGCTCCACAGAAATCTCTGTTGGCTCTGAGTAACTGGGTGAGAGACACCACTCTATTTCCAGATGGTAGGAACTTGAACTTGTTGGAGAAAGGTGTCATTGCCACTCCTGCAGAGTTGGCATCTGCAAAAACGCTGTGTCCATGTGGGTATATTGGCAAGCACAGCTTACAAGTAAGTATTAATTGCAGAGTTTTGAGCACTGACTGCTGCTTTTGGATACTTCAAAAAGAANAGAGTCCCTGGAGGTGTTCAAGGCAGGTTTGGACGTGGCACTTGGTGCCATGGTCTAGTCTTGAGGTCTGTGGTAATGGGTTGGACTTGATGATCTTTGAGGTCTCTTCCAACCTTGGTGATACTGTGAACAGGAGCAGATTTGGAAGGCAGATGTGTGTCAGTCCTGAGATTTCAGTCTGCTTTATGCAGGGGTGGGAATGTATTAGTTGAGGTGTTTGTCTTTAACAAAAAAAAAAAATTAAGAGAAGGCAGTTCTGACGTGGCTGTCTTCTTTGTGAGTGGGAAGGTGGGAAGATGACTCTTAGTGTGCATGCTGTTTGCTGTTCTCTGAACATTAGCATGACATGAAATGGATTCATGATGGCTGTAGGTATCCTGGTCTCGAATGGTCTCATCTGGAAACATCAAAGACATTTTGGAATTGGAGCTCTCCGAAAACTGGGCATGGGGAACAAAGGAATGGAACGTGGGATACAAACAGAGGCCCATTTCCTGGTTGAGTTCTTCAGGAGCAAAGAGGGTATGTCATAGATGAGGGGCATGGAAACTGTGTTTGGGCTTTTGACAGTACGTAGTCTACATTAATCTAAAGACAAAAGCTAACTATATTGCTCCAGAAAATAAGGAGTTTAGAGCATAGCTTGGATTTAGAGTGCAATCAAAACTCTATAGTGGACTCCAGCAATGTGTATTGTGATACCAACACCAAGATCAAGTTTTTTAATTTAAAAATTGTTTTTTACAGCAAACTAAAACCCAAGGCTGGAAGCTAAAACTCGAGGCCTCCTCCTTCTCATTTTGAATGGGGTTTGTCTGTTGTTACATTTGCCAGTGGATTTTGGACATCTTTGTGTAACAGTGTAAATAGCATAGAGGACAACAAGGCCCAATGTAATGTCCTGCACCTGGGTAGGCACAATCCCAAGCACTAATATAGTCTGGGTGGTGAATGGCTGGAGGGCAGCCCTGAGGAAAAGGACCTGAGGGTCTGGGTTGCTGAAAAGCTCAACATGAGCCTGCAGTGTGAGTGCAGCCCAGACAGCCAACCGAGTGCTGGGCTGCAGCAAGAGCAGTGTGGGCAGCAGGTCAAGGGAGGGGATTCTGCCCCTTTACTCTGCTCTCCTCAGACCCCACCTGGAGTCCTGTGTGCAGTTCTGGAGCCCCCAGCACAGGAAGGACATGAAAGTGTCGGAGCAGGTCCAGAGGAGGCCACGAAGATGCTCAGAGGGCTGCAGCAGCTCTGCTCTGAGGACTGGCTGAGAGAGTTGGGGCTCTGCAGCCTGGAGAAGAGAAGGCTTCCAGGAGACCTTAGAGTAGCCTTCCAGGATCTGAAGGCTGGGGAGGGACTATTGACAAGGTCTTGCAATGCCAGGCCAAGGGGCAATAGGTTTGAAGTGGCAGAGGGGAGATTGAAACTGGATGTTAGGAGGAAGTTGTTTGCAGTGAGGGTGGTGAGACACTGGCACAGGTTGCCCAGGGAGGTTGTGGCTGCTCCCTCCCTGGAGGTGTTCAAGACCAGGTTGGAGGAGGCCTTGAGTGACCTGTACTAGTGGGAGGTGTCCCTGCCTATGGCAGGGGGTTGGAACTGGATGATCCTTGAGATCCCTTCCAACCTTACCATTCTATATTCTATGACATCTCTTATAAAATGTTGTTGTGATCTTACTTCCAAACCAGCAAAGGAAGCCAAAGAAGTGCTTTGGAGCTGAATGCTTCTCTCTCTCTGCAGGCAGAGCTGTTGACCCTTCCTTCCCCATTGTTCATGCTGTCTCTAATGTCATCTGTGCCGTGGTGTTTGGACATCGATTCTCCTTAGAGGATGAAACCTTCCGCCAGCTGATCGAAGCATCCAGTTGCATGTTGGCTTTTGTAAACAGCTACTATTACTATGTAAGAAAATAACATATTTAATTTGCAAGTTAACTTTCAGAGCATATTATCCTTGCACTATTACACAGTAAAATTCTATAATTATAGTTATTATAGCTATTGCATTATTTGATATACATTGAATGCTCGTAAAAATTCTGACTCTGAGTGTGAGTGCTGCAGTGCTTTGGGTTTTAGAGTGTTCTATTTAATATTATGTTACTAATCTTTATTAGAGTTTCTCAGCTTGAGATACTGAACTTTTCTGTATTTTTAAGGTCAAAAGGTGATACTTTTGGCATTAGAATAAAAGAAAATGATATTTTTCTATGTGCTAAGGTAATCTATAAAAACATTTATTGATATTAAATGTTAAATTTATTGATATTAAATGTTAAATCTACATAGGAAAGTTAATTCTTTTGTAGGTGAATTAATAGGGCAAATACAAGTAGATAGGAAAGAATCCAGGGTGGAAACTTCTTTGCCTTTAATTTGTGGTTTTTAAAGTTTGCTCAGGTACTCAACACACTGCTTTAATGCCACAGTATTTTTCCTGGAGAAATACATTCAGCAATTTTGCACCAAAAATGCCCACTCTATATCTCTATAATAGCCTAACTTCTCTAACTAACATCTGTAGCATTCATGTGTTGAATACTTACTCCACAGTTATGTGAAGTTTTCCAGTGGGTTACAGAGCTCCTCCCTGGACCTCAACAGAAGGCATTAACTTCATGCGAGTTCGTTCGGTCTTTCGTAAGGCAGGAGATCGAAACCCACAGGCAAAAAGGCAAAACAGACCAACCAGAAGATTTTATTGACCTTTACCTGGATCAGATAGAGAAAGTGAGTCATATATGCTGTTTGTGACACAGATCCTATCTTAAAGGATTCCCTGCACCTTTCCGACTGTTGTCTGTATGTTGCAGACAGAGCGAATGGCAGAGCTCTACAGAAAGACTTTAAACTTTCAACTTCAAATATGAGGTTTCAATAGTGATTTTAATAATTTGGTTTAGAAGTAGAAAATACATTGTTTTTTGGTTATGCTGTGGAATCCCTAGTGCAGGCTGGGCAGTGGGTGATAGGGAGGAGTTTGAAGAGATGCAGATATTTGGGTGTCTGTCTGTACCGGGTTAGGGTGGATCCCTCCCTTGGTAGAATAAACTTACCACAATATGGATTTTTTTGGTGAAGTCAGGAAAAAAAATGAGAAATTGTATTACTTATAGCTTAAACTAAATATAACAGTATAGGGAGAATGTAACTACTACAGGAATATAATAACCTGAAGGAAGATGGGGAAGGGGTCAAGTGGTGGTGAAGCAGCAAAAACAGCAGCAGCTAAAACAGCAGCAGGGGAAGAGAGCAGCAGGCACAGGCGAAGCAGTGGAAGCCACAAGGGGAAGGTCCAAGCTGTGCTTCCAGACATAAAGCTCTTGATGCTCCAATGAAATTATATTAACTTATCCATTGTTGCCATTCTATGGCCTACCCCTGGAATGTTCACCTCCCCACTCAGAGCTTCCACTTCTAAGTTTCTCTGTTCTGAATTTTTTTATGTCTGAGGTAGGAAACTGACTGAAATGCCCACACTGTCTAATTCTGTTTCTTTGTGTCTTAATAGTTGCATTTATTATCTTCATGCTTTTTACTGAGCTGTTGTGTGCTTAGTACTGTATGGTTGTCATCATAATCTTAAAATTATGGCAGTCTTTGCTCTGAAAGAAAGCATAAAGTGTTTAAAAGGTTGTTACATCCTTTAAGTGACAGCTGCGGTCAGCAAATCTGCTCAAAGTGTCAAGGGTGGAATAAAACTAAATTAAATTGTTTGGGGTTTTTTTGGTTTTTTTTTTTTTCTGGTGTGGAAGTTTGCAGCAAGACAAGAAGTCATTTTAGAAGGCAGCATGACAGGACCTCAGACACCTGACAGTTTCAACAGCACCTGTAATTTAACAGTATCAGTACACTTATTTGGGGCTCATCATTGCATAAATCTTTGGTTTACTGTATTTTCTCTGTCCTCTAGAAATACTGCTTATGTAGCTCTAGTGATTGCTGTTACACATGTATACCTCACTTTACCTTTCTCATTGACTCCTGTAGACTAAAAATATCCCAAATTCTACATATGATGAAGACAACATGGTGCAGACTGTTTTTGACCTGTTCCTGGGTGGCTCAGAGACCACTGCCACCACTCTGCGCTGGGCTCTGCTTTATATGGTGGCTTATCCTGACGTCCAAGGTGAGCTGTAAACGTGGACCCAGGAATGTTTCAAGTAGAGCACCTGTCTGTTACAATTTCTTTTGGTTAAGATCAAGGTTGTTTTTTTGAGAATCAAGCTTTTTTTTTTTTTCTTTTTCTTTTTTTTTTTCTTTTTAAGAGCACAGTTTTGATCTTTGCTTTTAAGAAGCCAGTCTAGTAAAAAGTTTTCAGGCAGAAAATTTAAAATTATTTCAGGGTTATTCAGCTTCTGATGCTGTGATTTGTCTAGTTGATTTTTGTCAGTCTGTTTCAGTACTGTAAGCATGTAATGGAAGATACAGTCCAAGGGAAAACACTCCAAGTGAAATGTGAGCTTGGATTAGGGAACAGTGTTGCTCTTCTGGGCTCCAGAATGTATAGTAAGAATATTCTGTTTGCAATCATTAACTGAGGCACCAGCTGGATTTCTGTATAATAGGTATATCTATTGTAACCTGTGGGAATGCTAAACAGAGATGAGGACTACACTGGGTAGACAAAAAGATGCCTGGAAAATTCTAGGTAAAAGCATAGTTGTACACTGGTTTCAGAATTTTGAATTATTTGATACAGGGCTTTCAGAGGTGATGAATGGTTAAGCCAAGTACATGGTCTCAGCTCTCAAGTTTAGAGCTAGAGATCCTTCTTTTTGTGCTTTTGGTGCTAGAATCCTGGAAGAACAGAACACCCTGCACACAGATACCTTTCCAATTCTAGTGGCACACAAAGCAAACAAAATCTCCTTAGGTTACTAGCCTGATTTTTTTTTTAAGCATGAAATCTGACCCTGAACCTGGGGACTGTATAACCCACATTCCTTACTGAAGCCTAGATAACAGCCAAAAAGATCAGCAGTTGGTGGTAGCTTTTGTTATATTATCCTGCTCCAGTTCTCAGCATTATATAAGTGTATCATCTTGATATGATGGCTTCCTTGCATCATGTTGGTTAATGTGCTGCAAGCCTGTGTTTAGCCAGAGTAAAAATAATAGCTTGAGTAACTGAGTTGATCTCTTAAGAAATTATTGCTTTGTTTGCAGTTTACTGCCGTTCCTTTATCTGTGAGCTCAGTAAACCTGTTGGGCTTGTGGAAAGATGAACTGAATGTAGAATCTCTAAACTAGGACATAGCAGGATGTAGTAAAACCATAACTAGATAGTTGTATAAATGTATTTTCATTTAAGATATGGTTAGCAGAAATTATTTACATATTCTATTTTTCTCAAAAAGAAAGGAAAGTTTTGTTTCATGAAAACAGTGGGGTTTTTTTCTATCTGTGATGGACTTTTTTTTGTGTGCAGAAAAAGTCCAGAAAGAGCTGGATGCTGTTCTGAGTCCCTCCCATCTAATCTGCTACGAGGACCGGAAGAGACTGCCCTATACAAACGCTGTGATTCACGAGATCCTGCGCTTCGGCAGCATCATTTTGATCACAATTCCTAGACAAGTGCTGAAGGATACAACTCTCTTTGGGTATCGAATTCCAAAGGTTAAGATTCTTTCTATTCTACTGTGATGTGTTAAGCTCCTTGCAGTCACATTTAACATTTCACTCCAGTTTAGGTCAGATGAGTGATGGCGGCAGCACCTTTACCCTCCTGTGCCCCCTGGCTTATGNAGGACTTGGCTGCTGTCTAGGCTGCACGCACACTGCAGGCTCATAGAGGGTAAAAATGCTTTCCAGAGCACATGTCCACTCAATGTGAGAGTGCTGCAGAGGTCTTACTGTCCAAGAACCTGTGATTTTGAAACGCTTCATAAGCTTTTGGTCTCTTATACTTTCAAAAGACCTCAGAAGAGACTTACCAGAAGCATACAATGTTGTCAGTAGAGAAGGTGCAGCACACTCTTAATAATCCTGGGATGTTGTGTGCCATGTGGACAAATGGGAGATGGAATGTTTTCTCTGTTGGTGATATCTGAGACAATACCAAATGTCTGCTCCATTCACTTAGGACTTCTGATTATCACCAAGATGGTATCACATTTAAAATCCAAAGAAGATGCTACCCCACAGCTTCTGAACTGCCCCCAATCTCAAATAAAAAGCTCCTGACCTTGTCCAGCCTTTTCAAACTTAACCTTTGTCAAACCTCCTCAAGGATACACACCCCTGTTGTTCCCTGGTGATTGTCACACACACCTTTCCCTCCTCCACCTTGAGGAAGATAATTTGAAATACACTGTTTTGTTTTCAGAGTGCTTTGTTCTTCATCTGTCAAAGCTTGTGGGAAGTGGGAAAATCATTTTACTAGTTTTAGGATGAGGTGCTAAAGAATGAAAGGAAATTCCTGAGCTTGAAATACTAATGTTTCTTTTTTATTATTTTTTTTTTTCAAAGATAGGAAGTCCTCAGAGCAGTATGATTTAAATTCTTTTTCTTAATAAAATAATCATTCACTTCTGCTGCTGAATTATAGCTGGGATCTGTGTCCTTTTCTTCTTGATGTGTGAGGCAGAGCTGAGCCAATGCATCTTCCTTTCAGGGCACTCTTATTATGGCAAACATAGATTCAACTCTTTTTGACCCTGAATACTGGGAGACCCCTCACCAGTTCAACCCTGGTCACTTCTTGGACAAGGATGGAAATTTTGTGACCCGAGAGTCCTTCTTAGCCTTCTCAGCAGGTAGGTGCACTGATAACTGAACCCATTTGTGTGGGTTAGAATGTGAGCATGAAGCTGTCTATTTCCACTGCAGAGAAGGTCAGAGGGAGGGTAATCTCAAACTATAGGAGCATGTCGTTTTCCCAGCTGAGAAAAATGTTTGATTACCAGAATTATCTGTCTGGTGATTGTATATATGGAGACCTTCTGGTGAAAATGCAGAGAAAGTAAAAGGAGTAAGGCCCTAGAATTGCCAATAACTTGGGGGTTTGGGTCCTTACACTGTTGTCCTCTGTCATTCTCTACATATGCTACGTAATGCTATTGCTGTAGCTGTTCTGTGGCAGACTGCTCTGCTGGAGCTGATTTATTTTGTATAAATAATTTAATATTCATTGGTACAGAAGTTTGAAGCTGGATCAAATACATCCCAGGTGGCTGTGTCTTTCCTGGAGAGCTTCTAGGGTCACTCTTTTCTCCAGTGTGTGAGTTTTCAGAAGGTTGAACAAACAAAAGCTCTTGGAGATCATGCCAGGATGGAGTAGCATGGTTGTCAGAGCCTCCAGCTGACATTTGGAAGTCAGCCTCAAGTCCCTGGCCTAAACTGGGCAGAAGAGGAATTTTGAACACACTTTTTTCACATCCAAGTCGAATGGCTTAATCACTGTATTTCAGGGTCTGTCATTGTCTTTCTCTGACTGGAAATTATATCCTGGACACAGTTAATTGATAAATTGAGAGAAGGTTTTTTCTTAATGTGTTGGTTTCACTGAAAGCATTATATAGGAAAACGTCTGGTCAGATGCAGAATGTCTTCTCTATTCTAATTTTTCACTGCTATTAGTGAGGAAAATCTGCCTGTACTAAGTGGAATCTGTGAGGGAACCTAGAGATGCCTTCCTGTCATTCTCATTTGAAATCCAGAGACTGAAACTCAGGTCACAGAACTGGGGATTCCTGTAGATTAGGAAGTAAAGCATGACACTCTGAGAAGCATCTCTGGTATCCTTTTCTATTGCAGACATCTCAGCTGTTTGATCACTTCGATTGGAGAGGAAAATGTCACATTCAGCAGAACCTTTTGTTCCTTGATGAGGCTGAGCTACACTCTTGAAAAGCTGCGAAGCAGGTGCTGGTTACAGACCTCTGTGGGGACCGACTGCTCTTTCCCTTCTCCCTCTGCAGGCCACCGTATATGTCCTGGAGAGGTGCTGGCAAAGATGGAGCTTTTCATCATCTTCTGCAGCCTATTGCAGACATTCAAGTTCACTCCACCAGAAGGAGTTGAAGTCAACACAGACGTGGTCTTTGGGGGCACAATGAAACCCCATCCATACAAGCTCTGCGCAGTTCCTCGCTAGGCTGCAGAGTATCACACATCTGAGAGAGAGGCATCACCACAGGTTTGCCAGGCTCCTGCTCTTCTCTGCAGGCTTTCATTTCTAGCTCAAAGTCAGTGTGAATCCATCCTTGTGTTATATGTCAAGGAAGCCAGCCCTGAAAAACATTCTGCTGTTCCTGTGCCTGCAAAAAAACCCTGTACATTGTTTTTCTGCTGTACTGAAAATTAAATAAACATAGAAAACCATTGCAGTGTATGCTACTCTTGCTAGAAACTCATCAGGAATCTTACTGGAGGGGGACACACCATTAAAAGCAGGTGTTCATTGGAGGACTTCCTCTCACTTCAGTTAATTGATAAATTAACAGTGGACAGAAATCAACAGTGAACAGAAATGCTCTGATCACTGAGTGATCAGTGTTGTATAAAATTAAAGAAGTCTGCCCCTAGTCCAGTCAAAGCTTTTTTGCCTATTTCCCACCACGGCCAGCCTCAGCATCCCCTGTGTGCCAGGGAGCATGCTTCCAGCCTGAGCAGGTGTGCTGCTTTTCTGGGCTTAACCTTAGGGAAAGGCACACGAGGGCCCTGGTTAGGTGAAGACATTAGTCTCAGGTCTGCAGAAGAACGTGTGGCTGTTCTCTCTTCTTATTAGAATCACAACTTGAAGCTCAGCGTCTGAGTTAAGTGGCAGTTGTGTGATGCTCCTCTTCCCTCTCTCTCTGGCAAGACACTTGCCCTCACTCAGAATGGAGTACAGCAGAGGTGCACATCCTGCTCCTGTGACTTCCCCTGGCCATGCATGTTCTACTGCCAGACCCTGTGTGGCAGTGCACAGGTACTTCAGGTTCACAGGAAAGGTTCTAGGTGTAGGACCCTTTCTGACCTCAGTTTCAGACAGGCGGCTTGCAGGGAAGGCAGCTCCTACCTCCAGGTTTGTTGTTTTTCCTTCTAGAGCCACTTGGCTGTGCCCCCAAACAGTCAGTGGTAAGCTGATGCAAAAGTGTGATGAGGAGGTGAAAGAAGTTTGGTTTGATCCTGGAGGAGGCCCTCTGCTCTTGCCAAGGACTCTGTGAATCCAGGGTGCTGCTGGCTGTTCCCTTCCAAGTTATGGAATGTGTTGACCCTCCTCAAGGTTCAAGTCTCGTTTGCATTGTTCTTCTGCCCTACTTCTCTTTTGGATGTTGATGTTCATCCCTCTCAGATGGTGTCTAAAAATGACCACTCCTCACGGTAGAGTGGGAGACAAGTGAGTTAGGGAACATGTCCTGAAACCCTGTTACTAGCCGGGAGGTTGAGCTGCCTCTGAGTAGCTGCCTCTAGCACTTGCCTAGCAGACATGCTTGCAGTTGTGTATGTTTTGTGGGTGGGAAGTGGAGGTTATTCCTGAAACTGAATTTGGGGCATAGAACATAAGTAATGGGTTGCAGACAAGCTGCCCTCAGGCTGTTAGGGCACAGGGCACAGCATCTTTCTTTTCAAAAGTCTAAGTAGAGGCAAACAGATCCTTTTCTCTGAGAGCTGAAAGGAAGAGAGGAGAAGAGAATGGATCAGCAACTGTTCTAGGGAGAGGGAAAGGAAGAGGTTTTGCTGTCAAGAAGGGAAACTTTTCAGCTTGATCCAGATTCTCAGTTCAATCTCTGGCCAGCAAGCCTGTGTAAATATTAGCTCTCTGCCCCACTTCTGCAGTGATCCAACCTGCTTAACATCTCACAGCTTTTGTGTTTAGCAGTCTCAGCTCTGTAAATTTGGTCAATAAGCAACTCAGGTAGGTGACTTCCCACATGCTGCTGTGTAAGCTGGATGAGCTGAGCCTGAGCTTGTGCCATTCCTGAGCAAGTGCTGAAGATGTGCCAAAGCCTAACTGTCTGAAATGACCCCGTTTGCAGAGGCACAGGCTCTACTTCCATCAAGGAAAAGCAATCCTCAGCTCCCACATGGAGTTGCTCAGTTGCATAAGAGTGCTTGTGAAAGAAGCTCACAGAGACAGTAGTATGTCATCTTTACCCCTGCTGTGGGCAATACACTGGGAATTAGCTGAGGTGGCTGGAAGGGTGAAGAAATTTTGCTCTCTGCTTGGTCATGAAGACCTTGCAGCCCCACTTATCTATGCAGCTGAACTGTGTGGACAGTTGAGTGTTATGCCATTATAACCATCCAACTGTTGTTACCCAATGATAGATTAAAGCCTTTTTTTCTTTTTTTTTCTTTTTTTTTAAATGTGCTCTGGAAACAAAATGAAAAGGTGCAGACATCTCCTAAAACCTTTACAACTGAAAACATACTGAAAAAGAAAAAGGAACAGCAGAAAACAATAGAATCAAGGAGTGACATGAGGAGAGGGAAGGAGCAGTGCCATATGGTTGATGCATGTGATGGCTACTGGTGAGTCAGCTTTTCAATAATCCCAAAGGATGGGTGTGTAGTTAACCTCTCTGGAAATTTGATTTTAATGTCTCTGGTTTTGCAAGAGGCTTCTTATGAAAGCAGTACTGTGGGCAGGGGTTTTTGTCACAGCCACTGTCATGGCACAAGGAGGCATATAATTAACTTGTATTTTTTTATCCCTTGAAGAGTTGAGGATTGTCACATTTGTAGCTGCAATAAGAGGGGTGATATCACACATGCTTAAGAATAAGAATGCTTTGCTCTCTGGGATGGGAGCAAAGAAGGGCTGAGAGGCACAGAAGCTTCAACATCTTTTTCTGATTTTTAGGGAGATATGAGCAAAGCAAGATAAAGTGAATCTATCCTCTGTCTAGAGGATACAGAGACAACACAGCTTTGTAAATTAGAAGTGCAATGTTAGCAGCACTGCTGGTTTTTGTGGTGTCTCTGCTGTCTGTGCAGTTTCTGAAATGGCAGTGGATACGAAGACAATATCCTCCTGGACCAATTCCCTACCCCTTCTTCGGAAACCTGCTGCAGATGAACTTCACTATTCATCATGAGATCCTTAAAAAAGTATGTATTTTCTGGCAATCCATGAATGGGCTTGTCAGCTCCTTGCAAAGTAAGCATGAGTGTTTTAGCAGGGTCTTACTCTGAGTGCTAGGTAGGGTTTTATTCTAAACTGTATGAATGTTAAAGCAGACAGGGATTGTTAAAGGAGTCGTTTCTTGATACGAAGATTTCCATCTTACTATGAAACAAGTCATGAAATCCTGATGTGCATGCAGACAACACAATAATATCCCTGTCTTGCACACAGGAAAAAGATCTGCTTTAAAGCAGAGCCTTTAATTCTGTGCAGTCTTTTGCATCTTTGTGGCTGTCATTGCACTGACAGTTTCTAAATATCCCATGAAACAGCTACTGAGAGCCAACGTGTTTCCAGTAGAGAAAGAATGATTGTTTTAATGCTTTTTCAACAGAATTTTCAAAAGATCCTAAAATATTGTTTGTATTTTTTATTCCCTGACATACAATTTGGTCAGACTTCAGTTTGCTGAGTTCAACTGAGCTTTTAATTAGCTGAATGAATGCATTGTGTGCATACACTGAAACTCTGCTTACTCCAGTTGTAACACGCGGCACTTCCAGAATGTTTGTCCTTGTGTTTTATATTCCTCATACTTACATATTTAAATGTTTTTAAAACATAGTAATAGTGATTAATAGATAAGTAACAGTGCTTCACTTTCACTCTTTGTTCCCACCCTCCCTTTTCCCTGGTTCATCCCTGTCCTGCCAATTCTCTTCTCCTGAGTTGCATGTTTCAAGGCAAAGCAGTATGATTGCAGGACACAAAATTGTAGCCAGCACATCTGTGGTGTTTTCTTCTATTTCTGACCTCCCAAACCTGAAGCCTGAAGATTACTCATCCCAGGGTCTCAAAAGCCATGAATTAGTCCTCCCGTGGGAGAATGTGTGTATAAATTTTTGCTGAATGTGCAATCCCTTCCCTCTTGTTTGCTCTCAGACAGCAGTTTGGCTACAATTAATAGGCGAAGGGGACTCTGTAGATGGTTCACATAAAACTCATGGGCAAGTGTTTTATTCTTACAGATGTGGAAGAATTTATCTGCAGTGGGTTTGAATTGTAAGACATGCATGAATAGTATCACAAACACTGTCAATATTGGCTGCCTGACATTTTAGAAATGTTTTCCTCTTTAGTATCTGGGGCTTTAGATATAAACTTGGCTCAAGTTCTGTTTCATGTAAGAACAGGTTTGATGCTCTCTTCTCAAGGTTACCTGCCTGGGTTATCTGCCAAGGGAAAATATCTGATTAACCTTGTTTGATTTAAACACACTGGTTCTCACCTATGTGGGTCTGATGGTGCTTTGTTCTACAGATGGCCAAAATTTATGGTAATGTCTTCACCTTATGGCTTACAAATGTTCCTGTAGTCGTCCTGCAAGGGTTTCAAGCAGTGAAGGAAGGTCTGACTGTTCATGCTGAAGATGTTGCTGGAAGGCCAACAAGCAGAACCTTTCACTTTTTGACTCATGGGAATGGTAATTATTATCACCACAGATTCTTTTCACGTGTCTTAACCCTAACCCTGGCTTTGGAAACTGATTTAGAGCCTTAAAGTACTTAAGGTGGAAAAGAGGCAAGTATTTTCATGCATTTTTATGAAATATCTCTTTTTAAATTTACTATATCAGAACAAAAATAGCAGAATATAGCTATTGTAAGAGTTTCTCTACAGGAGCTAGATGGCTGGACTAGAATAAGAAGGGAGGGGAGAGAGGAACATGAGCAACACATGAGAAAAAATAAAAATGAGAAGCTTCTTTGACATATTAAGAGTATCAATTCACTTTTAGAACATTAACAGCATAGTTCATTATGATCCTAGGTGTTATGTTCTCTAATGGCTATCTCTGGAAGCAACAGAGGCGCTTTGGACTTGCCACAATGAGGAAAATGGGAGTAGGAAAGAAAGACCAAGAGTATAGACTGCAAGAGGAGGCCTGTCACCTGGTGGAATACTTACAGCAAACAGCTGGTATGTGACTCAGCCTGCAGGTCAGGCTCTGCAGTGTGTGATTTTCCTGAAGAATGCCTCACCTGTAGCTTTTGAAACTGTTTGATTACAAAAATGTGGAGACACTGGCACAGGTTGCTCAGGGAGGTTGTGGCTGCTCCCTCCCTGGAGGTGCTCAAGGCCAGGTTGGACGAGGCCTTGAGTGACCTGTACTAGTGGGAGGTGTCCCTGCCTATGGCAGGGGGTTGGAACTAGATGATCCTTGAGGTCTCCTTCCAACCTTACCATTCTATGATTCTATGATCCCTTCCAACCTTACCATTCTATGATCCCTTCCAACCTTACCATTCTATGATTCTCTGAAAAATGAATGTAAAGTGTGCATGCAGAGCTGAGTCCCATAGCTCTGTATCATATGCTCTGCCTGAGACATTTCCTCACAGAAGTGCTCCATGTGAAACCCCCACAGTGTGAACCTGGAGCTGAGACTTTGTGGTGTCTGTCTGTTGGTGATGTTACTACTCAGTTTTACATCGCTCATGGTCATGGAATCAGGGTGATGGCAAACCATAGCAAGTATCACAACCCCCTCACATCCCTCTACAGAAAAGAAAATCAAATCAGGGTGTGCAGTGTTGAAAGCTTTGGTCAGGGCTGCACAGCACTACAGCTCTGCAAGTGCAGTGGGAAAAGCTCAGCTCACATGGCTTGTGAAAGCCTCCTCAGGAAGAGAGGAAATCTGTTAGATTGCAGTGCTGAATAGCAGGGTAGATCTCCAGGTGTGCTCAATTATTCTGTTGTTCAGGTGTAAAAGATATGAGCAAAGAATAGAAGGAGGTTCTCTTCAGGTCAGCTGCTTATTAGTACGTCTCAGCTGACCGTTTAGCACCCTGGTTATTGTCCAGCATAAGATCTGCCAATTCAGTGAAATCTGGTTATTTTTACAGCTACTGCTGCTCATTTCATTGCCACAGCAGCCTTGCCTGTTTCTCACCAACAGTGTTGTTAAATATCTGAAGTGGCTTTTTGCTTGTGACTTTTATCAACAAATTGCGATTTGCCCTCTGGCAATCTAACTAATGCCAGATGTGTTTATAAGATGCTATCAGGTCTCCTCAAGGTTCTGTATCTGGGTGGGGCCAGTCCCAGGCAGAAATACCAGCTGAAGTGCACAGCAGACTGAGAGTAGCTCTGAAGAAAGAGACTTAGGAGTATTGATTGATGAGAAGCTCACCGTGAGCCAGCTGTGTGCTCATGCAGCCCAGAAGGTGAATCATGTCCTAGGCTGCATCAAGAGGAGTGTGGCCAGCAGGTCAAGAGGTGATTCTGCCCCTTTACTCTGCTCTTGTGAGACCCAGACCTTGACTACTGTGTCCAGTTCTGATGTCCCCATCATGAGAAGGACACAGAGCTGTTGGAGAGAGTCCAGAGGGGGGCCACAAAGATGATCCAAGGGCTGGAACACCTCTGCTATGGGGGTAGGCAGAGGGAACTGAGGTTGTTCAGTCTAGAGAAGAGAAGACTCCAGAGGACCTTATAGCTGCCTTCCAGTACTTGAAGGGATCCTCCAGGAAGGCTGGAGAGGGACACTCTTATGAGTTCACACTTATGAGAATAAGAGTGTCTAGTGACGGGACAAGGGGGAATGGTTTGAAGCTGAGGGAGAGTAGGTTTAGACTGGATCTTAGGAAGAAGTTCTTCAGTATGAGGGTGATGAGACTCTCCAATAGGCTTCCCAGGGAGGTTGTGGATGCCTTCCCCCTGAGGCCAGGTTGGATGAGGCCTTGAGCAGCCAAGTCTAGCCAACAGGCATCCCTACCCATAGAGGGTGTTACAAAGGATGCAAAATTAATATTCAATATTAACTTTGATATCCAGGTGAAGATTGTTAATAACTACGAAAATTGTTTATTAACATTAAATCTTGCCAGAAAACTTCTTTGCAAGGTTCAAAATGCAGTTTGGAAATTTATACACACAGGGAGCAGGCAAAGCTGGAACACTTTCAGAGGTTAAGTAGTAAAGACAAACATTTTACTGGAAGAGAAGGTTTGTGCCACCAATATTGTCATGGTAGGCCTAAGCAGGCCATATTAGGCTTGTACATATCCTGGCTTGCCCAGACATGTTTTTCTGCTCTCCCTCCTTCTGTTTTGGGGAGAGTAACCATAGGAAAGAGGACAAAGAACCTGGAGCCACTAAGTCTGGGGTCTGTGGCCTGCCCAGCAACCGCGGTAAGCAAGGTAAGCAGCCAGGGTTGCCTTGTGCAAGGCTGTGTGGTGCCCTAAAAAGGGTTAAGCAAGCCTGAGGCTTCACCTAAGATGGTCAGTCTTGGCTAGCTGCCATTTGATTGGCTATTCTGTGTCCAAAGGC
>WBNM01033207.1:0-49592 GCA_013399055.1 Ramphastos sulfuratus | reverse complement strand
CTTAAACCAGCACACCATCAGAACTGGCATGGGGCACTTGCAGTCCATTCTGCTGCTTGCCTGTTAGAGGGACTGGAGGAGCTCCTTTCTGCTTAAGGCAGAAGGGTCTGGGATTCAGTGACAGTGCAAAGAGGCTTTTGAGTAGTTACTCACAAAAGTTACCGCTGGATTCCTGGGGCTAACTACAGTTTCCAGGCAGTACCCAAGTGCTTTCAGGGAATTCTGTCCATGTCTTGCCAGCTGTTGAGGCTTTTAGTTCTTCCCAGGCTGTGACAGGGGTGCTGGGAGAGAGGCAGACGATGTCTGACCTGATCCTGGTTCCTCTCAGACAATCTGTGTCCCTTCCAGGGCTCCCAGGCTCGGCAGAAGACTTGCAGGTGTGCAGTCTTGGCACGGATGTCTTGCAGAGGGGCACTGTGTCCTGATGGCTAAGCGAGCCATCACCTGAAGGCACTTACTGCTAATCCTGGTAACCTGGAGACACAGCAGTTCCCCAAAGTGTCAGGGCCTGTTACTATGTAGCAGAGCTAGGTTGTGGCTTGGCAGAGCAGGGCAGGCCACAAGGGCAGTGAGCTGCTAAGGCAGAGCAGTGGCATGAGCAGGTAAGGCAGAGCACCTTGTGTTTGCCTGGCATCCCTTTGTATCAGTGTAGCCCAAGACTAATGGGTCATTGGGCACAGATTAGCCAATCAGAATGGCAGTTTGCCAAGCTTAACCATATTAGGTAAAGTCAGGGCTTACTTTTACCTTTTAGAGCAGAACACAACCAAGTGTATAAACACCTGAGGGTACCCTGTTTGCAAGTTTAGGAGGAGAGAAGGAGATTCGGAGGCACCAGGGCCTTTTGTCTTCCTTTCCTGTGGTTGCTTCCCCCAACAGCAGGAGGGGGAACAGAAAAACTTCTCTGGACAAGCCAGGACATGTTTAGGCCTATTTTGGCCTTCCATGACAGAGGAGTGGAGTTCCTCAGGTGCTGTGTGTGGCTCCATGTGCTGCACGCAAGCTGGAGCTGACATTTGGGGGCCAGATGGGCTGGAGAATCTGTCCTTGCCTCCCAGCAAGGGCAGCATGGAGCCCACAGCCACTCTGAAGCAAGAGCTTTACCCTCTGCGGGGCTCCTGCATCCTCCCTGCCCAGAGACAGATGTCAGGTCCCTTTGTCCAGGGCTCTTGGTGTGCTGCACGCAGCTAGCCGCATCCTGGGCACAGATGCCCTGCAGCTGTGTGCTCTGCCAGCCATCTGGGTGACCCTGTGGTCACCTTGAACTTACCTCTCTTGTTGCTGTCACAGCCTGATGAGGATTTGTTCAACCCAGACTACGTGGAGGTGGATCGGATTCTGGAGGTGGCCCACACGAAGGACCCTGACACTGGGGAGGTGAGCAGCTGTGCCACCCCTGGAGGGAGGGAGGCTTGGCAGGAGGCCTAGAGCAGTGCCCAGCGTGTCCGGGCATCATGGGGCCTCAGGTCCTGCACAGCCTGGGTCCTGGTGCTGGGGGCCCTTGGCAGAGGGCTAAATGGAGGAGTGCTAACTGTCACCAGGACTGGCTCATGGTGACAGCCTGTGCCACAAGCTGGGGCTGAGCAGCTTTGAGCCCTGCACTACCCCTGAGCCCCAACACTGCCCCGAGCCCCAACACTGCTCCTGAGCCTCAAGTTGCCCCTGAGGCCCAACACTATACCTGAGCCCCAACACTACTCCTGAGCTCCAAGTTGCCCCTGAGCCCCAACACTGCCTGTGAGCCCATTTCTCTGCACTGCAGGAGGTGACTCATTACCTGGTGAAGTGGTGCTCACTGCCCTATGAGGAAAGCACCTGGGAGTTGGAGGAGGATGTTGACCCAGGGAAGATTAAAGAGTTTGAAGCCCTCCAAATCCCTCCAGAGATCAAGCACACGGTAACGTACCCAGAGGTAACGTACTCAGCTGGCAGCTCACTGCCCTGGGCAGGCAGGGACTGACTGTGTCTTGCAAGGTGCAACGGTGCTGACCTTCTTGTCCCTGTTGCTGCAGTACAAGCCCCATATCCTCCCCTCCAGGTGGGTTAGTTATCAGGGTCTGAGGGTAGGGTCTGGAGCCCATGACCTGGCTGTGATTACCTTGTCCCAATGCACAGCCCTAGCAGCAGGGCCTGGCCTCTCCCTCTCCACGGACCTTGCTGCTGCTCTCTCCCAGGAGCGCCCCGCGTCCGAGTCCTGGCAGAAGCTGGAGAAGTCCAGGGAATACAAGAACAGCAACCAGCTGCGGGAGTACCAGCTGGAGGGCATGAACTGGCTGCTCTTTAACTGGTACAACAGGTAAGGAGGGGCTGGGGCCCTGTGCTCCCATGTAGAGTCTTGCTGGCAGTGGGGCCCAGGTGTGTGCATTCCCAGGAGCAGCACAGCTGGAGGAGCAGAGCTGGCAAAGAGGGCCCTGACAGAGCAGCTGCAGAGACCTACCAGTGCTGCAGCTGGCAGGCAGCTGCCAGGAAAGCTGTGTTTGGTTTGGGTCTGAAACTGAGTGTCCAGAATGTTTCTGCCTGGTAAATGCTAATGAGGCTTAGTGACAGCAGGGCTTAGTGCTGGGTCTGACATACCGCTGGTGTGTGGCAGTACGCAGGCTGCTGCTGAGCCACTACTGTGGCAGCAGTGCAGGAGCAGGAATGGTCTCAGGTGTAGCAGGCCAGCAGGCGTAGCTTTCAGCAGCCCCCAAAGGACTGCATGTTTGAGGCCATCATCCTGCAAGGAGGTGGATTGTCTGGCTTGTCCAGATTGGTTCAGGCCACTGTACCAGCGTCCCCCCAGCCTCCACGCTGCAGAGCCAGAGGTGTGGGCGCAGGATGCCTTGTCGAGGATTGTCGAAAGGGTGGTCCCTGCTCTAGAGAGCCACCCTCACACACCCCTGTCCGTCTCTGCAGGAAGAACTGCATCCTGGCAGACGAGATGGGGCTGGGAAAGACAATCCAGTCAATCACCTTCCTCTCAGAAATCTTTCTGATGGGCATCCACGGCCCCTTCCTCATCATTGCACCTCTCTCCACCATCACCAACTGGGAGCGGGAGTTCCGCACCTGGACGGAGATGAATGCCATCGTGTACCACGGCAGCCAGATCAGCCGCCAGATGATCCAGCAGTACGAGATGGTCTACAGGGACCCGCAGGTGAGTGCTGCACTCAGGCCTCCCACTGCCGCACCAGCAGGGTAGTGGAACACTGCAGCAGGTTGCCCATGGAGGTGGTTGAGGCCCCGTTCCTGGAGATATTCAAGGTGAGGCTGTGCAGGGCTCTGGGCAGCTTGACCAAGTTGAGGATGTCCCTGCTGACTGCAGGGGGTTGGACTGGATGAGCTTTGGAAATCTCTTCCAACCCAAACCATTCCATGGTTTTGTAATGTGTCCCTCAGCCATGGCTTCCTGTACTTGGGAAGTGGATAGCTACAGGTGGAGCTTGTGGCTCATCTGTAGAGGGAAAGGTCATCTTTCGAGACCCCTTTGCTGGCACAGGCTCAGGATGCACCATGTATGAGTGAAGAGCAGGCCTAGTTCATGCAGAAGGAGCAAAATGCAGCAGAGCCTCAGCCACAGCTCTTGTCCAGGCCTCTGTGTTTTGCCCCGAGGCAGTGTCTGGTTTGGAGAGGAGGCTTGCAGGAGCCTACCCAAGAGAGATGAATCTGAGGAAATCCCAGCTAGGAGCCAGAGGCTGATGTTGGTACATTGACAGGATGGTTCGACAGTGTCCTGCCACACTGCAAGAGCCAAGCACTCTATGTGGTTTGTGTCTCCCTAGGGTAACCCTCTCCCTGGGATCTTCAAGTTCCAGGTGGTTATCACCACCTTTGAGATGATCCTTGCTGACTGCCCGGAGCTGAAGAAGATCCAGTGGCGCTGCGTGGTCATTGACGAGGCACATCGCCTGAAGAACAGGAACTGCAAACTGCTGGAGGGGCTGAAGCTCATGGCTCTGGTGAGCACATCTTGCCTAGCTTCATGGCAGAGCAGAGTGGGCCAGAGATGGCCATGCCTAGCAGTCGGATGTCACTGTCAGCTGCCCAGCGCCAGGGCTGGGAGTTCCCTGTTGGAAGGAAAATTGTCATTGTCCAGGACCCATCAGATTGCTTAAACAGTGCCAGTGGTGGAGCCCTTTGATGGATGGGGCGCTGGTGGCCTGCAACCATCACAGACTCCTTGTTGCTGAGGTGGGATATTAACCCACAGCAGAGCAGGCCCCCACATCTGTGTGTGCTCCCTGGCAGAGTTCATCCTGGCCTGGCAGTGCCACTCAGGCTGCAACAGCGCATGGGAGCGGTTGCTGACCTGCTGTGCTCAGCATCCCTGGCCTGTGGCCAGCCTGTGCCCTGCAGCAAGCAGGGTGCAGTGTTCACACTCCTTTCATTCTGTTTTGCCCACATGGGACCAGTCTGTGCCAGGGATGGAGGTGCAGGACTGTGTGTGCTGAAAAAGAGATCAAGGAGCTGCTTGTACCTACATTGTACAAGGCACCTCCTTCTTCCCCATGCACACTTGACACTGTCAGAGGTGCCTCTGCTGACCATGGAGCACCCTGCTCATGCTTGCCCTAGCAGGAGGTCCCAGATGCCCCTCAGTATCACATGGTACTGAGCTGTGTTCTGTCTTGTCCTACCTGAGCCCTGAAGGTGCCTGGAGGCTTGAGCTCTGCCATTGTCCCAGTCCAGTGCCAGCACAGCCCTTCCTGAGGAGCTTGTGCTAGGGCAGGGCTGAAGCCTCAGGGCAGGAGGGACTTGGGTTTGACTGTTAGTGCTGCACAGAGATGGACTAGAGAAAACCGTGGGAACCACTGGAGTGTTGTTACATGGATGTGACTGCTCAGGGTTGGCACCATGGCCAGGGCAGCTTTTCAGGGAGTGTGTATGCCCCCCAGAGCACCCAGAGTGCTCCTGAGGTTGGAAGGGTGGGAGCATTGTGCTCCTTGGACCCAGCCAGTGACTTTGACCCTTCAAGCTGTTTTCTGTGTGCCCCCAGGAGCACAAGGTGCTGCTGACTGGAACCCCCCTGCAGAATTCAGTGGAGGAGCTCTTCAGCCTTCTGAATTTCCTGGAGCCACAGCAGTTCCCCTCAGAGACAGCTTTCCTGGAAGAGTTTGGAGACCTGAAGACAGAGGAGCAGGTACCTAGAAGAGTGATGCTGGTGCCTGTTGGCACAGGCCACAGGGACACGTGGCCAGCCAGGCCAGACATGCACTCTGACACGTGCTTTACGGAGGTGAACAGGACTCCTTGTGTGTCACAGAGCCCCTAGAGCTGCTCTGGACAGAAGAGACCAGCCTGTGCCAAGGCTGCTGCCCACTGCCCCTTGCATACCTGGACAGCAGAGCTCACCTGGTTGTCCTCCCTGCTCTGCCCTGAGACCAACAGGAGTGTAGGGAGGGTGAGGAGATCAGTGAGAACCTGTGTCAGTTGCCCTTGTCAGGTTCCCCTGTGGAGCTGTCCTCCAAAGCTCCCCTTGAGCATGGGTCACAGAGAGCAGTGAGGTCCCCAGGGCTGTCTGGCTGCCATCTGGAAATCTGGGCTAAGGGGAAACTGCACCAAGATTGTCGTTGTGAGGGAGCAGGTACAGGTGGAGCAGCCATCAGCTCAGGTGCTGGTGAAGCTCCCCTGCAACAGACACATTGACCCAAGGCTGTGGGCCTGTGGAGTTTGTGGCCAAGGGCTGGTCACTCACCTGCCTGCCCCAAGGAATCTAGACCCTGTAGCTGTCCTGCCTGTCAGCAGAGCAGCTGCTTCAGGACACTGGTAGTGGATTTCCAGCCCAGGGAGGCTCTGGCATTGTTACTCTGTGCTTGCCATGCAGGCAGGGCAGTGAGTTCCTGTGCTTGCTCTGGCAGGTGAAGAAGCTGCAGTCCATCCTGAAGCCCATGATGCTGCGACGGCTGAAGGATGATGTGGAGAAGAATCTGGCTCCCAAGCAGGAGACTATCATTGAGGTGGAGCTGACCAACATCCAGAAGAAATACTACCGAGCCATCCTGGAGAAGAACTTCTCCTTCCTCTCCAAGGGTGCCAACCAGCACAATATGCCCAACCTCATCAACACCATGATGGAACTGCGGAAGTGCTGCAATCACCCCTACCTCATCAATGGTGAGGACTGTGCTCTGGAATGGGGCATGGAGATCGCTGCAGCATTTCCTGGGCACTGCCTGCAGAGCTTATCTGGCCTGGGAGCCAGTTCAGGCCCTCCTGCTGTCTGCTGCTAGTGTGATTATGCATCCAGGCCCAGAGCAGGAGGCAGTCAACTGCCTTGTTGCCCTCATGGGCAGCCCAGCTTTCTGCCAGTGCTGCTGGCTGGTGGGCACCTCAGGGCCTTGCAAAGCTCACTGTGATTGGGGTTGTTTTGGCATGGGACCCTTTCCAGCATGCCAGCTTGGCTTATTCTGCTAAGAGCTGGTGCAAGCCCTGAAGAAGGAGTAAGGTCAGAGAGTGGAGGGGCATGTGGAGGGTCCCTACCTGACCTCTCTAGATCTGATGGACTGCATGGGTTCGGTTCCTCACGCAGGGGCTTGCTGTTGCCCTGCACAGGAGGCTGGGTGCAGCTGCCTTGCCAACCTCGCCAAGAACTCAGGTCCCTTCTCGTCTGGCAGGGGCAGAGGAGAAGATCCTGGAGGACTTCCGTAAGACACACAGCCCCGAGGCACCAGACTTCCAGCTGCAGGCCATGATCCAGGCGGCCGGGAAGCTGGTGCTGATCGACAAGCTGCTGCCCAAGCTGATCGCTGGTGGGCACAAGGTGCTGATCTTCTCGCAGATGGTGCGCTGCCTGGACATCCTGGAGGACTATCTCATTCAGAGGCGGTTAGTATGGGCTGCAGCACTCTCCACAGCTCTCCACACCACCTCCACCCTGCACTCGAGATTGAATGGAAACAGGGTGGGGGTTGGGCCATGCTGTGCCCACATACCAGAGGATCTGAGTTTCAGACCACTGTTGGTGGGTGCAGAGACCCCAAAGCTGGGCAGCCCTGACCCATGCATTCTGTGTTGCCATGAGCTGGTCCTAGCAGTGCCCAGACGGAAATCGGCCCTTTCCTTGGTTGTGGTTCCCATCAGCTCCATGTCCATGCACCCCTATGCGCCCTGCTCTGGTCGTGATGGTTTTGCCATAGTGAGAGGATCAACTTCTGGGCACAGCCACGTTGCACATGCACTGATGGGGCCTGAGCACCCCCTGTGCACAGGTCCCACTGATGGGTGCCAGCTGCCTGCCTGCCCACAGCAAGCCTGGGGCCTGGAGCTGGGGGGGCGCTGAGGCCAGGCTGTGACACCACTGTGCCTGTGCTGCAGGTACACCTACGAGCGCATTGACGGGCGGGTGCGCGGCAACCTGCGGCAGGCTGCCATCGACCGCTTCTGCAAGCCCGACTCGGACCGCTTCGTCTTCCTGCTGTGCACGCGGGCGGGCGGGCTGGGCATCAACCTGACTGCCGCCGACACCTGCATCATCTTCGACTCCGACTGGAACCCGCAGAATGACCTCCAGGTGAGGGCCCTGCGGCACAGCCCTGCCACTCCTCTTGGCTGGGGAGGGAAGGGCAGCAGCACCCGGTGCTGCAGGGCATGGGTGCTGTGCAGGGAGAGCCAATGGGACTGTGGGCAGCGACAGTGTAGTGGAGGTCATGATGCGACTTTGAAAGCATGGGTGGGCAACAGACCAGGCCACATACCTGGTGTTGGAGGAGGTATTGGGGGTTGAGTGCCCCCCATCTGCGGAGAGCCACAGTTCCAGCTCGATCCCCACGTCCTTGGTCCTTGTCTGGGCTTCAGGGTTCTCCAGTTCCTGCTCCACAGCTGTGTAGGGCTGGCACCACCCAGCACCTGCTGGCAGAGCCCTGCCGGCTCAGCCACAGGCACTGGATGAGAGTGCTGTGGTGGGTGGTGCTAGCTCCAACGGGCGAGTGGTGGGCACCCGTTCAGGGTGCATTCCCCAGCCTGCTGAGGTCTCTGTGCCTGATGCTGTGCCCTGTGCCCCTGCAGGCACAGGCTCGCTGCCACCGCATCGGGCAGAGCAAGGCGGTGAAGGTCTATCGGCTCATCACCAGGAACTCCTACGAGCGTGAGATGTTCGACAAGGCCAGCCTGAAGCTGGGTCTGGATAAGGCTGTGTTGCAGGACATCAACCGCAAGGGCAGCACCAATGGGGTAGGCTGGCTGGCAGAGCAGGGCCAGGTAGAGGGCTCACCTCTCCCCTGCAAGACACTGCCAAGTTGGAGCAGAGAACTGGGTGGGCTTCTTGGGTGCCACACGCTCACATTGCTGCTGTTGCTGCTCTGCCATAGGACTGGGAGACACACAGTGCTGTGTCTGGGTGTCTTAGACTGAAGCTTCTGGCAGTCCCTCATGCAGCATTTTGAAGTGGCCTCTTTGCTGTGGCAGTGGGAGGGCTGGGTTGGCTTGGGGTGCCCTGGCCAGTGAAGAGCCTGCTCCTGCTGCGCAGTGCCCAGAGCAGCTGGCCAGGCCAGTGATGTGCCCACGTTTTGTGCAGGTTCAGCAGCTCTCAAAGATGGAGGTGGAGGACCTGCTACGGAAGGGTGCCTATGGTGCTCTCATGGATGAGGAGGATGAAGGATCCAAGTTCTGTGAGGAAGACATTGACCAGATCCTCCAGCGCAGGACACAGACCATCACCATCCAGTCCGAGGGGAAAGGCTCCACCTTTGCCAAGGTCTACTGTGCCCCGCTAAGGAGGAAGTGGGACTTGCCCCTGGGGTGGTGAGGGGCATGCTGGGAGCACGCAAAGCAGCAGTCATGGGCTGACCTCTTAGCCCTGCGTTGGGACATCCACAAGCTCCTGCCTGTCCCACGGCACCCAGGAATGAGGCTTTGCTGGGGCACTGCAGCAGTGTGGTCTCCTGTCTCACTGGTGATCAGCAGAGCACTGAGGAGGGAGCCACCAGCCTGGGTGGGTGGTGTAAGGCTGCCCATAGGGTTCAGTGTGCCAGCTTCTGCTTTTGCTTTACAGCCAGCTCAGACTGGTGAGGAGGCAGAGCAGGACAGTTCTCTGGGTGCTGAGCTCACACTGGCGTTGTGAACAGATGCAGAGCTGCTCTTGTGTCCCAGCCAGGGCACTGCATGTTGGAGGGCTTGCTCCTCTGGTGAGCTGAGGACTCCTGACTGTGGCAGCAGGCCATGCCCAGAGCTGTTCTGGGCAGGGTCAGGCCTCTCCTTGGGGAGGAAGGATGAGTTCAGAGCTGGGTGAACTCTAATCCCTGAGCTGATCTGATCTGCTCATGGGCTGAGCTTATTTGGTCAGCAGCCTGTCCCCTGCCCTTCTGGCCACTGGTGCTACCTCTTTGTGCCTTGCCAAGCACAAATGCAGGTGGAGACCTGGACTGCCCTTGGGGTGGGAAGGAGCTGTGGGACCTGCAGCACAGCCCTCCTGCAGCACAGCCTATCACTGCCTCCAACCTCACTCTTGTGGTGCCATGGGACCTGGCTCTGCAGGGAGACCCCAGGGTAGTGATGGGACCCAGTTGCTGGCCTGCACAATGCCCAATTCTGGGTGCTGCTGTGCCATGGGAAGCTGTGTGCCATGGGTCCCTGACATCCCTGCAGTAGAGAGCCCAAGGAGCCAGCTCTGTGCCATGCTCGTGACTGGTGTCCTCTAGGGCCACCAAGGGCCATCTGTCCCTCCTGCTCTTGTGGGTGGCACACCAGGCTCCCATTTCCAGCGGGTCAGGCAGGACTGCAGAAGAGATGGGTTCAGCTCCCTTCAGCACACAGGGCCCCCTGGCATGTTCAGCATGAGGTGTAACAGCCCATGGCAGTGAGGCTGTGCTGCAGGCTGATGTGGTGGGGATCTGTGCATGGGAGAGGGCACATCTGGGGGCGGGCTGCACCCTCTTCACTCCTCTTCTCTTACTCCCAGGCCAGCTTTGTAGCGTCAGGAAACAGAACTGACATTTCCTTAGATGACCCCAACTTCTGGCAGAAGTGGGCCAAGATAGCAGAGCTTGACACAGACGCCAAGAACGAGAAGGTAGGATCCAGCTCGTGGCACTTATGCCCACCCCTGAGCCGACGCCATGTGGTGAGGGGCCCAGGCAGCACCTGTGTGCTTCCGCTGGGCTCCCGAAGGGACACGCTGGGCATCAGGGGTTACTGCAGGCTAAAGCCCCAGTTGCTTTAGGCACATGCCAGGCTGTGCCTGCCTGGTACTTCAGGGTGCTTGTTCTGTGCTCCCAGCAACTCCCAAGCCTGCTTAAGAGGTGACAGCTAGGGATGGCAGCATGTGAGGGGTGCTGAGGCTGCAGTGCCCTGTGCAGTAGCATGTCTGTGAACCCAGTGGGTAGGGTCACTGCCTCTGGGTGAACTGGCACTCTGCTGGAGTTTCCCACATAACAGGCAGGCAGAATGCCCTCTGCTGCCAGTCAGGCTGGGTGCTGGCAGCCCGGGCAGCTGGCACTCTGGCTGGAGCAGTACCAGAATAGTCCTGTGCTGCCCCCCAGGTGCCAGCTCTGGTCTCCTGGCTCTCTGGCTATCTCACGAAGCCCAGGAACATTAATTAGCTCAAGTGTCAGCTTTTCCTGTGGCTGGAAATTGGTGGAGTGAGCAAGGCTCTTCCCATGCTCAGGGGAAGCTGCATAATAGTTCCCAGGTCCACGTGAGCCCTGGCACCATGGGCAGAGGGGATCATTTGGTCTGCGAGCTCTGGAGGAGGTCTGGTGAACTGACATGAGTCTGTGTACTCTTGGAGCTCACAGTGCCTGCCACATCTGTTTCACCACACCCCCTTGCTGCCACCACCTCAGCTCTCAATGGACAAGGAGGTGGTGTTTGCCACGGTGAAGCTTGTCAGAGCACTCTGCCTCTCCCAGCAGTGGGCAGAGAGTAAGCTGCGTGTGACTGCCTGCAGCTTTGCCCGCTGGCCTGAGCGCCCTCCACTCTCCCCAGCTGTCCCTCTAGGCCTGTTGCAGAGCCACAGCAGCTATGGGCGTCTTCAACCCAGGACCAAGTGCAGGCATTTAGTGATCTAGAAGCAAAGTGGACTTGCAGTTAGTTGAGGCTGGAGGGGAGCAGGCAGCTCCCTGCATGGGTCATGCATTGCATGGGTCAGTGCCAAGGCAGTCACTGCAGTCAATAGATTGTCCACAAACTCTCTGCTGGGCTTGCTCATGACAAGGAGGCACCCACAGCAGCAAGGGAGGATTTTGAGGACCTGCAGAGGCATTACTGTGCTGAGTCACTGCTGGTCAAGAGGCTTGTGCCAGACATGCTGGCACCCTCAGGGCCCTGGAACTGAGGGTCCTTGCTGAGCAGAGCTGTGCTGCTGTAGTGGGAGAAGGTGGTGGGTGCTGGCTGGGAGGCAGCATATCTGCAGCAGAAATCTCTCTGACTAGTGAGCATAGCAGCACTGGGAGGCCTGGGAGGTGTCATGCAGTAGGGGCAGGGGGGCTGAGCATCGTGGCTGTGGCACTGGGTTGGCTAAAGCATTGCTCTTTGTGGATGCTGCCTCTGGTTTGGGTCTCAGAGCTCTGCCCAAGGTTGGAGCAGGCTGGGGAAGAGACTGCCAGGAACTTTAAGGGCTGGGCACAACCCTGCATGGTGTCTGCAAATGCTCCCTCTTGCTCATCTTCTCAGCTTCCCTGACTAGGAGGCTGCAAACAGGGTCGTTTAGGCCAGCTGAGATTGGCCCTGGCAGTGCCAGGGGTGTCATGAGAAGTCTGTCTTAGGCAACTCCTGCAGTACTTCCCCTGCCCATACAGTGTCAAGTACTTCCTCGTGCTGCTCCTTGGGTGCTTCCTGTGCCCCACCAAACACTGGCCACATTCACCTGAGCCTGAGACAGTGTTTGAAGACTGTGTGGGTCAGGCTCAGTATCCAGGCATTGCTTTAGAAACAAATCCCTCTAGATGTGAGTAGGGATGAGGGAAGGTGCCCAGGGCTTCTCCTGGCCCGCTGGAGCAAGTGGGCAGAGGTTCAGATTGTGCCACTCCTTCCTCCATCAGCATTTGCAGCCCTGCTGTCCTGCCTTTAGCTCTGGGGATGAGCAGTAAAGCTGAGTGGGTCTGGCAGGGCTTTCAGCATGGATGTGAGTGGGCTCGGGGCTGTGAATGGATGCTCCAGGAGCCTCTCTTGCCCTCACTGGCACGTTGGCTCCTTCCCAGCAGCGGCAATGGGCAACACTCCTCTGGAGAGCAGCTCCCAGGGACAGCCTTGTCCTCCACCCCAGCCTGCACTCCCTGCTGCAGGAGCTCTCTGCCTCAGCGCAGAGCTGGAGCCCGAGGGTTGGTGGCTGCCTGCCAGAGGCAGGAGTGGACAGGTCCTGTCTCTCTGCTGGCCCTCTTGAGCTTGTGGGCTCAGCTGCAGCATGAACATCTCCTCCACTCCTCCGCGGAGCTCAGGGTGCTGCAGCTGGTCTCAGTACAGCCCTGGGGCCTGCCCGAATTCCAGCCATGGCAGCAGCGTGGCAGGGATGTCGTGCAGCAAGAGGGAGGCCCTGCAGCTCTTCAGACCTCCTCACTCTTGCACGGGGGTTGGAAGAGAGGGGGTGTGAAATCCAGACAGATTTAGATGACATGAATTCATTTGACAGGGAGGGGGGAAGGAGAGGTGACAGGTACCTGCCATTTAATTTCATATTGATCTCTCCTGCACCTTTTCCAGTGCACGTATGCCCCTGGCATGGCATTACCCTGCCTCCAGCACAGTGCTTGGCCCCTGCGGTGCGGGGAGGGCCAGGCGTGAGTCAGAGCTGGATCAGCTGCTGCTTGCCAGCACTCTGCACCCTTCACGCCTGCAGAACCCACAGCTTCAGGCTGAAGGAATTGCTTGGTGTGGGTGGGTGGGCAGAGCTACAGATAGGCCATGTGGAGCAGGCGCCCCTGTGGGAAGGTGCTGGCCAGTCGTGGGGCTGGGGAGCTGGGAACTGGCAGTGCGGGAGGAGGAGACGCTGTGCCCTGGCCGTGCCCCGACGGAAGACAGGAGTTCATGCCCACCCCTGGGCACCTACTCCTTGCTGTCCCTCGTAGGAGAGCCTGGTGATCGACAGGCCCCGGGTGCGGAAGCAGACCAAGCACTACAACTCCTTCGAGGAGGACGAGCTGATGGAGTTCTCGGAGCTGGACAGTGACTCGGACGAGCGGCCCACGCGCTCGCGCCGCTTCAACGAGAAGACAAGGCGCTACCTGCGGGCAGAGTGCTTCCGCGTGGAGAAGAACCTGCTCATCTTCGGGTCAGTCAGCTGCCCAGCCTGCCCGCCGCCTGCCTCGGGCACTCTCTGTCCTGCAGTGCCCCCTCCTTTCAGCAGCGAGCTCTCTGGCAGGGTCTGGGCTCTAAGCCAGCATTCGGGATGAAAGGAGAGTTAGGAGTGCACAGCATGAGCTGACAGTCAGTGCTTCCAGAGCCTATTCCTGCCTCTGCCCTGCTCAGTCCTGAGCGAACCTCTCCCCTTCTCTGCTCCCATAATCGTCATAGAATCATAGATGGCTTAGGTTGGAAGGGACCTTAGAGATCGTCTGCTCCAGCCTCCCAGCCACGGGCAGAGACACCTCTCAACTAGACTTGGCTGCTCAAGGCCTCAGTGCAGGGGCAGAACACCACTGTCCAGGGCAGCTGACAGCACCATGCCCCTGAGCATGCTTCTGGAGAGAGGTGTCAGCGAGGTCTCTAGTTGCACAGGGGTGTTGACACTGCTGTCTGTGTTCCTGCTGTTCCAGATGGGGACGCTGGAAAGACATCCTGACCCATGGGCGCTTCAAATGGCACCTGAACGAGAAGGACATGGAGATGATCTGTCGAGCCTTGCTGGTCTACTGCGTCAAACACTACAAGGGGGATGAGAAGATCAAGAGTTTCATCTGGGATCTCATCACACCCACGAAGGATGGGCAGAACCAGGCGCTGCAGAATCACTCAGGTATTGCGTGTTCTCTCTGCCATTGCACCTCTACCCTGGACAGCTGTGCGGGGCCAAGGCTGCAGGGCTGGCAGCAGGGCTGGGCAAGCGTTTGTGCTTGAGCAGTGCCATGCTCACTGCACACAGTAGGTGGCTGCCGTGGGGCTGACCTCCACCCAGCGGCCGGGCCTGGCTGGCTGCAGGAGGCTGTTTTCTGGCTCCCAGCGCCATAGCTGGTGCAGAGAGCACTTTGTGGTGGGAGCAGAGATGCTCTCCTGCTCTCTAGGGAGTGCTGCCAAGTTTTCTCTGGCTTATGGGTACCGGCAGGGTTCCTGCGTGGGCAGACACCAGGCACTGCTGGCCGTGTGGACACTCTGGTTGTGTCACAGCCTGAGTGTGCCTCACTGTTCCTGGAGCATCGCAGGACTGTGGATTGCTGTGCAGGGACCTTGGCAGTGCCTGTTGGCAGCCCCGACCCCTAGGCTGGCAGCTGAGAGCGCTGGCTGTGCTGGGAGGGCTGCTGGTGCTACAGTCTGTGCAACTGTTCCACCTGGGGCTTGTGGCTCCTCCAGCATGGTTCTTGTCCCAGATGTGCTGTTCTGGTGCCTCAAGGTGCAGCAGTGGTTTGTCCTGAGACCTCTGCGATGCACAATCCTACCCAGGTGGTGATGTCTCCTCTCACTCTATCTAGCAGGACCTTTACCTGGAGACTCGCAGTGCTTTGGCAGCATGAGGCCCACACATCACTCCATGTGTCCCTTTCCTGTGTGCCTTCTGTTGAGGGGAGGTTTTCAGTGTGTCCTCAGCACCCAACACCTTCCCCAGTCCTGCTCTCGTGCTGCCTCTGACCTGCCTGGGACACTGTGGATTCTTCCTCGACCTGCAGTGCAACCTCTCTGTAGTCATCCCTTGGGGTGGGTGGAGCAGCTCAGTGAGCAGGACCCAGCACACAAACGTCATCCTGCAGCTGTGGTGGCTTTTGTCTGTGATGAGATGGGTACAGATCCAGTGCTGGTTCCTCAGGCTGGCTGGAGGACTGTGGCCTGGAACAGCAGCTCCCTGCCCATTCTGTGTCACAGGACTCTGCTGACTTAGCAGCACAGCAGCAGTGTCCTGCAGCTTCCAGGACAGTCAGGCAGGCTGGCGAGGCTGGTTTGGGAAGCCCACTCTGCTCCCATGGGGGCTCAGAGCCCCACCACTGTGAGCTGCATGTTGTGCACTCGTGACCTGTGGCACAGGGTGAGTGGTGAGGAACCTGGGGCTCTCTAGCATGCTTCAGCATCGGGGAGCCAGGCTGAAACCCTCAGCTCCAGTTTTGAGGTGCTGAAGCATAGGGAAGTTGTTCTGGAGTGTTCCTGTGGCTGCCCCAAGAGCGTAATGTGTGGTTACTGCTGCTCAGAACCCAGGATCAGCTTTTCCTGGTGTCTGGAAGTGTCTGACTGGCTTTGCAGTGTGAAGTCTGAGCACGTGGCCTTCAGTGGCTTCCTTAAGTTACTCCAGTCCCTTCCTACAGCTCAAGTCACTCCACCAGCATTGCCTACTGCCCTTGCTACCCAGCCCTGCCTGGAGAGGTGCTGGGACTGGACTCGAGAGCCCTGGGAGGAGCAGAGCAAGAGCTGATGTGAATGGGAGTGATTGACATAACACCAAGTCATGAAGAAACTGCAGCTTTAGTGGAGGGTCAGGAATGCTTTAGTGCAAGAGCAGCACTAAAATTGGATGTTTAGCAGAGGGAAGCACCTAGGAACTTCTCCATCAGCTCTTCAGAATGGCTTTTCCCGTCTGGGAAACCTGCATGTGGTGTTGGCCAGAGGACCAGCAAAGCCATCTAGCCTAACCTTAGGAGCTGGAGGAGAGTAGAATCCTCCAGTGCAGAGCAGCCATGTTGGTGGGCACTCCTGTGGCTCACCAAGGAGCCTGAGGTACCATCTGTGTCTGCAGAGAGCTGACCAGGAGAGATGTGATCCTGGCCACACTGATGTGCAGAAAGCAACAGCAACCTCCAGCCCTTGCTGCTGCATCCTGGGGCTGTCCCTTCTCAACCCAGTGTCTGTGTGACTGAGTGAGCCCAGGTCAGGGCTCTGCTCTGATCCAGCCCTGTCCAGCCCTGGATCTGGAGAAGGCTCCTGAGGGCACAGCTGCAAACTTCATGCAGTGCTGAGGACACAGTGACTCTCTCTGCTTCCTTGGTGTTACAAGACTGGATGAATGGGATGAGCCTGCTGAGGCACTGCTTTCCCCTTACCCCACACACAGGGGAGGATGTCTACAGGACCCTGCCCAGAGAGTCAGCTCACCCCTCTCAGAGGACTCCAAACAACAGTAACCCTCCCAGGAGTTGTTCCCACATTCTGCCATGAACTTGCCTCTTATTTCAAGGTTGAAAATGTGTTTAATTTTCAGCTACAGCCACTGGATCTCATTTCCTCTTTGTCAGCCAGTTGGGACTGTGCTCCTCGTCCCTTCAGCATCCCTGCCAAGTGTGAATACCCCCTGCAGTGATCTGGTTCCCTCCTCCTGAAGCACAGAACAGGAAAGAGCCCTTACAGATCAGATTATCAGCATTGTCTTCTGGTCTTTGGTCATTTGGGATCCTCTTGTTTGAGCTCTTACCCTAAATCATTGTTGTCTATAGGGTGAACTTCAGAGCTGGCTCTCATGTCTAGGTAAGGCTCAAAGGGCCACAGCAGGACCAAGGTTCCTTCCCCACTCCTCTGTGATACTTTATACATCAAGGGACCACATTATCCTTTGGGCTCAGCCCTGCTCTAAGCGCTCACAGCAGTTCAATTTCTGTGCTGATCCTCAGGTTTTTCTTGGAGGTGAAGCCTCCTGTGCTCTGCATTTGCCCTCTGCCCTTCCCTGTTGCTTGCCAACCTGCAGCAGGGCAGTTTCTCTGCCTGGGCACTGCAGTGCTGGGGATGCCTCAAGGCAGTGCCTGGCCTGGTCCACGGTGGCACGGTGCTTACTGGCTGCCACTCACTGTTACAGGCTTGTCAGCACCCGTGCCCAGGGGCAGGAAGGGGAAGAAGACAAAGAACCAGATGCTGCTGCCTGAGATCAAGAACGCAGACTGGTTGGCCACCTGCAACCCCGAGGTCGTCCTGCATGATGACAGCTACAAGAAGCATCTCAAACAGCACTGCAACAAGTGAGTGCAGGAGCCCGTACTAGCTCATGGAGACCACGGGGAGGGTGGGAGGGAGCTGTGAAGGGCTCACAGCCCATGCAGGGTCACTGTGCTCCAGCTGCTGGACCACTCTCAGATGCTCCGCAGCTAACCAAAGCTGTGTCCTGAGCAGCAAACCTCAGGCCACTGAGCCTCAGCAGATCACAGGTCTGGGCACTGTGGTGTGACAGCAGCTGGCTGGTGCCTGTGGGCAAACACAGCGGGGTGGAGCAGGTTTTCCTGGCCTTGGTGACCCTGCAGTATGCCTTGGTGAGGGCTGCTGGGCCAGGCCCTAGGCTGGCATCTGAGCATCTTGGTGCTAGCTGTGTCCATCTGCTTCCCTGGGACAGGGTTCTGCTGCGGGTGCGGATGCTCTACTACCTGAAGGCTGAAGTGCTGGGAGAGGCTGCTGACAAAGCTTTTGAGGGGACCCCTGCCAGGTAAGGACCTCATGGTGAACCCCTGCGATGCCTCTTAGGGGGAGGCAGTGCTGTGGGTGAGTCAGAGCCTGTGGGATTTGAGCAGCTCTTGACAGAAGCTCTGCCTGAGCAGGGACTGTGCCCGTGGCATTCCTGGTGAGGCAGCTCTGAGGCTGCTATGCCAGCTGGGGGAGTGGTGGGGACACGCAGGGACACCCTGCAGGAAAATGTCTCTGTGCACTGCCTGGCAAATGTGCCTTTAATCCATACCAGGAGCCCATCCAGCCTGTGCCCAGTGCCCAAGGCCAGGCTTCAAATCAGAGCATGTCCCATTGCAGCCCCTGCAGCTGCTTCCTAGCGCTGAGGACATGAATGTCAACAGCCTTAATGCCACCCAGCTTGCAGGCTGCCAGCTCCTGACCTTTCTGCAAAGGCTCAGCTCTTGGTGCCTCAGAGAGCAGGGGAATGTGTTGAGCTTAATTTCATGGAGCAGAGGCTGCTGCCTTCCACAGCACAGCTCCATCAGCATGACTCTGGAGAAGACATCGTAGCCTACCCCAGCAGATGTGCTGCTCTTTGGGGTTGATAGGCTCCAGTTGGTTTCCCCCAGGAGATGCTGTTCAGATCAGACAGGACCAGCCCCGTGGTGCTGCTGGGCTGGGAGGAGAGAGCAGCTGTGCAGCCTCCCTCTTGCTGGAGAAAGAGGATGGGGGAAGCAGCCAAGGCTCCAGCTCTCTGATGCCAGGGAGATGTGCCATGGCAGGCCCCCAGGACAGCCTTGCTGTCCCAAAGCCAGCAAGTGATGGCTCCTGTCCCTCTTGCCCAGCAGTGCCAAGGGGCTGTGAGAGGGACATTTGTACCTTGTGTGCCACAGGGAGCTGGATGTGCTGCTGCCTGACATTGACTACGTGGAGATCCCAGTGGACTGGTGGAACGCCGAGGCCGATAAATCCTTACTCATCGGTGTCTTCAAGCACGGTATGTGCCCAGCCTGGCTGGCAGGCACCCAAGTGGAGCACTTGGCCAGAGCCCTGGTACCCGTGAGGGGACAGAGCCACAGCTGTGCTCCACAGCCATACAGGGCTGAGCAGCTCTCCCAGCTCATACACATGGTGGGGCCAGGGGCACTGTGGTGCCCAGAGTTGCCATGCCCAGTCTTGTAGCAGGCTCCTCTGCTTTGCCAGGAGCAGGGTGCAGTTGGCATGCGAGGGTGAGGAGGAAGCCAGAGAGCCTCTCCTGGCGTTCCCAGCTTTGTCATGAAGTCCTCCTGTGGGTTCCAGGAGCTGAGGGCTGATTGCTCCCAGCTGCATCCTGCTGTGGGTGCTGCGCACGACTCTTGGGGTGCTGCTGCATGGTGGGGTACCAAGGCCGACCTTGGCTTTGGCTGCTGCCCAGGGGCTGTAGGGCAGTTAGCAGCTTTGGGGAAAGCACTGTGGGTTGTCGGGGGTGAGAGTGAGCATGAGAGCTGTGTCCCAGGGAGCAGGGGCCGGCTCTGTGCCCTCGCTCTGACGGGCCCTGGTGGTTGGCAGGTTACGAGAGGTACAATGCCATGCGTGCGGACCCGGCGCTGTGCTTTCTGGAGAAGGTGGGCATGCCCGACGAGAAGCTGCTCTCTGCCGAGCAGGGTGCCAGCGACGGTGCCCAGGACGCTGCCGAAAGGTGGGCAGGGGTTGGGGCCAAGCCCTGGGGGCTGTCTGGCTCACGCTGGAGGCAGTGTTACAGTGGGGCAGTGTAGCAGGGAAGCAGGGAGGAAACAGACTCTGCCTGTGCACAGTGGGCAGGGGGCAGCTGGCCCCCCAGTATGAGGCAGAGGATGGCATGAGCACCGGATCCCTGCTCCCTCATGCCCACAGCTGACACAGCCAGGGGGGCTGTGCTGCCGCTGGCAGGGACTAATCCGCTCACTTACCCAGGGGCAGCGTGGAGAAGGAAGAGAGCAGTGGAGAAAAGCTGGAGGGGCTGCCAAAGCAGGAGGTGAGTGGGATTCGGGGCAATGGCTGCATGCCTGCTGCTGCCAGGCCTGCCACTTTGCTGCGGGGCACTGGGCAGCTGATGATGCTGGTGCCCCCGCTCAGTGGTGGCCTTGCTGTGCTGTGCCCCATGCTGTCTGTGTCAGCTCTGCTCGATGGGGCACAGTTTCTGCTTTTGCCTTTCTGAGTTTCCTGAGCTGCTTCGTGGGGAGCTGATGGGGACTGAGGGCTGGGGATGGCCTGGGGTGGTGCCAACTCTTGCACTTGGCTTCAGGAGCTGCAGGGGCCCTGGCAAAGGAGTCAATAGCATCTCAGGAGAGATGATCCTGGGGAAGGGGAGAGCAGTGAGCAAGACTCTGAGCTCTCTTCTCTCTCCACTCTGATCCTGTGTGCTGAGGGCAGCCAGCAACCACAGCTTCACGGCACAGGACATGAGGCCCTGCCCATCCTGCCACCCAATGCCCTGCCAGAGCTGGGTGGGCTGTGGGTACTGGGGTTGTGTGGGTACTGTAGAGCCTCCGCTAATGGTTTCCTTCTGCAGGACGTTGTGGCTGCTGGGGTAGGCGATGCCAGTGAGAAGCGGGAGGAGGCAGCGGCAGGTGAGGCTGTGTCTGCCACAACATGGCACTTGGGTGTGGGGGAGCACACTGCTGGGGCAGGGGCACACTGCTGGGGCAGGGGCACACTGCTGGCACTGGGGACACACTGCTGGAGCAGGGACACACTGCTGGGGCAGGGGCACACTGCTGGCACTGGGGACACGCTGCTGGGCTGGGGACACTGCTGGCACTCGGGACACACTGCTGGGGTAGGAGACACAGTGCTGGCACTGGGAACACACTGCTCAGTTGGGGACACACTGCTGGCACTGGGAGCACACTGCTGGGGCAGGGGACACTGCTGGAGTAGGGGGACACTGCTGGGGCACAAACACACTTCTGGGTCAGGGGACACACTGCTGGGGCAGGGACACACTTCTGGGTCAGGGGACACACTACTGGGGCAGGAACACACTTCCGGGTCAGGGGACACACTGCTGGGGCAGGGACACACTGCTGGCACTGGGAGCACACTGCTGGGGCAGGGGACACTGCTGGAGTAGGGACACACTGCTGGGGCAGGAACACACTGCTGGGGCAGGGGACACACTGCTGGGGCAGGGACACACTGCTGGCACTGGGAACACACTGCTGGGGCAGGGGACACACTGCTGGGGCAAGGACACACTGCTGGGGCAAGGACACACTGCTGGGGCTGGGGACATGCTGTGCTGCGTTAGTACATGAGAGAACTTCACCTGGACAGGGTCCTGTCAGGGGCTGTCCTGTTCAGAGTCACCTGTGACTCGAGGATGGCACCTGTGGAAGGGCAGCCACGGTCCCAA
This sequence comes from Ramphastos sulfuratus, assembly GCA_013399055.1. Taxonomy (NCBI): domain Eukaryota; kingdom Metazoa; phylum Chordata; class Aves; order Piciformes; family Ramphastidae; genus Ramphastos; species Ramphastos sulfuratus. The sequence goes on along the minus strand of WBNM01033207.1, from coordinate 28,804 downwards.
AAAAGTGTTTACAGCCAAAGCCAGCCAGGGGAGACTGAAAGCCATTACCCCGCCTCAGTCCATGCAGTTGCCTGCCTGAGTGTGCAGGGTCTCTGCAGTGGGCAGTGCTACTGGGTGCCATGGGCTGGCTGGCACCCCTGCAGGGCAGGGAGTTGCAGTCCTCTTCCATACATGGTCTAGTGTTTCTGCCTCTGGGCTGCCTCTGAAGGTGGGACGTGGTGAGGCTGTGAGCCAGCAGCCTTGGGATGTGGAGGCCCAGGGATGGTCACCACATCCCTTCACTTATGACTGTGATCCCTGGTGTCCCCCATAGGAGGTGGAAGGTGGGAAGGAGCTCTCAGAGCTGGCCAGAGGGATGCTGGAACCTGTGTCTTTGAGTGTGCATTAAATACTGATGTCCTTGCTGATGTTTGAAGCCCAGGATGGCTCCGACTCAGACAGATCCTGCTGGCCTGTCTCATCTGCTCTCACAGCCAGGCTGCGGAGGCTCGTCACCGTCTACCAGCGCTGCAACCGCAAAGAGCTGCCTCCGCGAGCCGAGATGCTGGTACCTGGTAACCATGGCTACTGGCTGCAGGATGAGATGTTCAGGAGAGCCTCAGAGCTGGACTTGGTGAACAAAGAAATGCAGAAAAGGTAACACAGCAGAGTCCTTCCCAAAGCTGAAGCAGGCCAGCTGAAATCCTTGTGGCCCTGGATTCACCCAGCTGAATGCCACCACAGCTGTCAGGGAGGTGTGCAGGTCCTCACTGGGCAGGGAATGCTGTTCCCAGCTGCGAGGCAGCCTTGTGGCTGCAGCAGTAAGCCCAGCTGGGGAGCTTATTGTAGCAGCTGGTGACATGATGAAAGGGAGCCGGGGGACAGCTCTTCAAGGGCAAACACCGGGCCAAGGATAGCCCCAGCCCCAGCAGAGAGGGTAGTGCTGAGCAGCTGTGCGCCCGGGACAGCGTGGGTGTGGGATCAGCACTGTCACCACCCACATGTGCAACCCTTCTGCCTCTTGCACCTTTCCTGCTGCTGCATTCACCTCCTGCCCGTGCCTCAGGGGCCCACTGGTGGCATGTCCTGGTTGTGGGATGCTCCCACTTCTTCTGGATGTGTGGAAGGATGGCGAAGCCTTCCTGGCACCTTGAGTGACTCTGCAGAACCCAGGGAGGGTGTGCAGTAGCATGGTGCTGCCTCCATCACTGCCCAGTGTGCAGCCCTGGAGCTGCACGACCTGCAGATTCTGTCTGTGCTGGGTGGCTTTGCTGTCTGTCCTGGATGCCTTTGTCTCCTGAGAACTGTCTGCCCTGCAGGGACCCATGTAGCTGCTCCTCTGCTTCTTTGTGCTCTCAGTTCATGGCCTCCTTCTGCAGAAGCTTCTCCAGACCACCTGTCCCCTCTTCTAGAGCTCTTGCAGTTGTGCTGTCCCCTTGTGCTGTGCAGTGGTTGTGCTGTGTACACCACAGCAGCCTGGTGTGTCCCATCCACTGATCCTAGGGATGCGCCTCAGGAGTGTCCTGGACAGTTTCCCACCAGCCTTTAATGGGAGGTCTTGGAACTAACTCTCTGTTGGGCTCCTTGATTTTCACCGTTGACATGTTTACTTACTTCTTGTTCTCCTCTTTGTGATGAAATAGCACTGCAGAGGGCTTGTGGCCCTGGGAGCAGAGGTGGAGCTGTGGTCCAGCTGTATTTTGGTCAGTTGCAGAGTGCTGTGGGTGCTGTCACCTTGCTTGCCCTCCCTTGATGTGTCCCAGCTGCTTGCTGCTGCTGCCTCAGAGGAGCTGAGATTTCACTTCATCCTTTCTTCAGCCTGCAGCACTCAGCTTTCTCTGCCATGGCCTGCTCCTGCCCTGCAGCTGCCATCCTGCTCTGTTCTCTCTACCCTATCTCTGTGCTGTTTGCCCAGGGTGCTCTTCACTGTTTGTGTCTGGGATTGTTCCTGCAAGCGATCCCTGCAAGGTGAAAGCTCAGAGTCCACATCAGAGTGAAAGTTGTGCTCTGACTGTTGTGTTCTAACTCTGAGCCCTGCCATCACCATAGCTGCTTTCCTTCAGTGGAGCAGGGGTGACGCCCACCCCTGGCACTCAGGAGTCTGTAGGAATCCACAAACAGTGCCGCTTGTCACTGGGACCCTTATGGCAATGAACCCCAGTCCCAGTTTCCCCCTGGAAGAAATTTGTTGAGAGCTGTGTCTACAGAACCTTCCTTTCTAATTCCTGGTGCAGAGACTTGCCCATTCCATGGAGGTGATGAGACAGCCCCACAACACTGTGGGGCAGGAAGCGAGCAGCTGCGACACCTTTGTGCCTCCAGCCTCTGCTGGAGCCTGCACCCCACTGGCAGCACAGCCAGGAGCTGCACTTTGTGTTTTTTTGAGAGAGGGCCCAGAGCCTTCACTTCTCTTCACAACATGCCATAGGCAGAGGTGCTGTGGTACTTTGGGCATTCCCCAGCCCCCCACATTCACCAGACTAACTCAGTCAGCTGGAAGTTAAGGACTGAAACTATATTTACAGCATGCCACAAATACACAAGCACATATACACAATCTATACAGATACAGCTATAGACAATTATATACAAGTTAAAAGTAATACAGAAATACAAAACTCCTCCTGAACAGCAGAACCACCCAAGAGGGCTTTCAGACCAACTGCCTTCCTTCTTCCCACTCCTCCTCCCTTATTTCAGAATCTCTTATATGCAGGGGCTGAGATGCAGAGAGCCAGATAAGGAGTTAGAAGCAAAATAATTAGAGTTATACAGGTCCAAGCAGGAATTAGTGAAACGAGCGGCAGCCAGACAAAGACTGACTGACTTTTTTCTTGTTTTTATATCTCCCAGCAGGACAAACAAGTGATATAGACATCACTATTATTTTCTTCTCACAGCCAATGATCTAATTTCTCTCATTAAAATATTCCAATTAGCCTCAAACCAGCACAAGTACTCAGGTTGTGGTGATCTTCCCAGTGTGCTTCTCCTGGCAGCTGCCCCCAAACCAGCAGGCAGTAACTAGTCTGTCTCTGAGTGCCTGCTGCCTTGCCCGTGCTGGCTTCAGAACATATCTCAGTGGTGTTCATGTCTCTTCCCTGCCCCACAGGTGGACCAGGAGGGAGCAGGCAGATTTCTACCGCACTGTCTCCTCCTTTGGAGTTATCTATGACCAGGAGAAAAAGGTCTTTGACTGGGCCCAGTTCCGAGCCATCTCTCGATTGGAGAAGAAGACAGATGAGAGCCTGGAGAAATACTTCTACAGCTTCGTGGCCATGTGCAAGAATGTCTGTGGTCTCCCACTGTGGAAAGAGGATGGTGAGTGGAAACTGCTTGGCCTAAGGTCGGCTAACAGTAGGTGCATGTAGCCATAGGTCAGAAATGGTCCCACTGCTTGCATGGAGCAGGAGAGCAAGCAAGGAGTTTCAGGAACAGTGGGAGGCAGGCTGTGACGTTTGCAGAATCCATGCCCACTACAGGTTGTACCATTTCACCAGCCCAGTGCAAGGACAGGGAGTCCTGCAGATGCCAGCCTCTGCTCTCACAGGTCTCACACAGCTCTTCCATGTAATCAGAACCAGTTTTATCCAAGACCTCTAGATGCAAGGGAGGAGAAGCAGAGAGGCAGCAGATCACATCTCCACACTGGAGCTGGGGGTTGTTTGGGTAGTTTCTGTTGCTGCTCTCTTTCCAGGCATCTCTACTAGGTCCATGCAGAGCCCATGCTATGGCAGAGCTGACTGGAGGGCTCTGCTGCAGGGCAGAGGGACTCTGAGCCCACCTCAGGAGGCTTGGGAAACGTGGCCAGCACTGAGGTCTCTGTGAGTGCCCTGCAAGGCCCCAGTGCAGGACATGGCAGATGAAAAGCTGCTTCGGGGCTGTTTAAGCACGAAGTGATTTGCTTCCAACAGCACCAGAAAGGACCTGTTGGGGAGGTCCTTATGTGTGTGTTGGTGTTTGGGTAGGTGTTCCTCATCAAAAGAGCTGCATGAGTTGAGTGACTTCCTTCCCTGAGAGCCTGCTGAAGAGCTACTAGAGGTTTAGACCTCAGGGAGCTGCTCTGCTGGCAGGGCCAGGCAGCTCCAATACTGCTGGCACTGAGAGAACAGAGCTCAGACAGACCTCTGAGCACGCCTGCAGCCGAGTGCCGCTGCTGGCCTGGCTGCTAAAGCTGAGGGAGTTCACTCCTGAGTGTCCATCTGGGGGCAAAGGAATGAAAGGGAACAGAAGCCTCAGCAGTGGCCTCCAGCGCTCCTCACACCCCACCCGCAGGCTCCCCACGCTCATCACTGCCCTCTCTGCTCTGTGTAACGGGGCCTGGGCTGGCCTGTCCCTGCTGCAGGTGTCCCGGACCCTGACATCTATGTGGAGCCCATCACGGAGGAGCGTGCCGCCAGGACACTGTACCGGATCGAGCTGCTGCGCAAGGTGCGGGAGCAGGTCCTGCGCTGCCCGCAGCTGCATGAGCGCCTGCGGCTCTGCCGCCCCAGCCTCTACCTGCCAGTGTGGTGGGAGTGTGGCAAGCACGACCGTGACCTGCTGATCGGCACCGCCAAGCACGGCCTCAACCGCACTGACTACTACATCATGAACGACCCCCAGCTGTCCTTCCTAGATGCCTACAGGAACTATGCTCAGCACAAGCGAGCAGGGCTGCCCGGCCCCGAGACCCTGTGCTGCCTCTACCAGACTAACTCCAAGCTCTACAGTTCTCCTCTCTACAGCGAGGTGGGCCTGGGCCGTGCTTGCCAGGCCATGGAGAGTGAAGCTGAGAGTCAGATGAAGCTGGAAGCTGCAGACAACCCCATGTCCCGGGCTGAGGGCAGTCCGTCGGAGGCAAGCTGTGACACGTTCATTTCTAAGGTCCGGGACATCATCTCCAGTAACTACGACGAGAGCTCCCTGCCTGACTCCCTGGTCTGCATGATGTACGAGGAGAAGGCCTGCAACAGCGAGCAGAGCTCCCTGGCCCGGGACAGCCCCAGCTGCACAGAGCTCGCAGGCAGCACCAAGCTCTCTGAGGGCAAGCTGGAGGGGGACGAGGACCCTTCCAGCTGCGATGCAGATACCACAAGAGACACTCCCTTCCTAGAGGGTTTGCAGGGGGGCTGTGACAGAATGGATGGTCAGAACGAGGAAGTTGAGCCTTCACCTTCTACCCCTGAGAGCAACCCTCCACGGAGCATCCCAGCAGAGCTCCAGGAAGCCTTGCAGCAGAAGGGAGACCTGAGCAGCCCTGCACCGGTGCTGCCTGAGCATGGTGCCATAGAAGGGGTCATAAGTATGGGGCTCTACAGTCCCAGTCTTCGTAACTATGAAATAAAGGTTCCTCCTGAGCAGAGGTTCATCAGTCTGCTGCAGGAGAAAGGACTGGAGGCAAAGTCAGTGCCAAGTCAGAGCCACAGTGAGGAAGATGAGGAGGAAGAAGAGGATGATGATAACTCTGAGGCAACAGCAGATGTTGCAGGCTTGAGCGGTCCCAGGACCAAGTCTGTCTGTGAACATGAAGCTAATGAAGTGGGGGGCGAGGAGCAGAGCTCTGACCTCCCCACATCCGAGGACACTTGCCCAGAAGTGAATGGCGAGAGAGAGTCCCTGGGGCTGGGGACACCTGAAGGGCTGGGGGTGCCTGGGCCAGAGGGCAGGGAGGACCATGGCCTGGATGAGGAGAGCATTCTGCAGCCCTCGCCGGGCCAGACTCAGAGCCAGGCTTTTGGCCTGTCTGCACCTCTGCTGAGGCCTCCAGGAGCAGAGCCACTCCATGCCAGGGAGAAGACCTGGGGCCAACAGGCTGAGGGGCAGGCAGGCTGCAGAGAGGTCCTGCACCCCAAGCCCCAGGGGGTGAAGCAAGAAGAGTGCGAGAGCAGAGATGAGGAGGAGAAAGCCAGCAGCAGGCAGAGTCCAGGTACAGTGCTGAGAGCTCCCTCTGATTGATGGTCACCTCTGACTGAGGTGGGAGGGACCTGCTGTCCTCCCTGCAGAGCCAAAACCTTGGGGCTGCCAAGGCCCTGAGCAGCATTCCCCTGTCAGGAGTTGGGGTCTCTCTAGCAGCTGGGACTGCAGACCAGAGTGGGTAACTGTTCTTGTCAGGAGGGCTGGCCAGAACCCCTCACACTGAGCCTCAGTAGCCATGAGCATCCCGTGGCATGCAGGATGTCCTTCCTAGCACAGGCCACTGCCTGGCAAGCAGCTCCTCCTGGACAGCCCTGTGTCCTCCTCCCACCTACCCAGGATACAGGGATGGTCAGGGGTGGGGGCCACTGCAATACCCCTTTTTAGCAGCATGGGCTGCCAGCTGTGACCCAGGGCTACTGCACTGGTGGCTGGCTGGGAAATGAGACCCTTTGTGGAGCTGGGTGGTGGAGTGGGCAGATGTGAGGGAGGGATGAGAGGCAAGGTGGTGATGTGCTGTGTTCTCTGTTGCATTCTCAGATGGTCCAGAGAAGTATTTGGAGGAAGAGAGCAAACGTTCAGCTTCTGCCCTGCCCGGGGAGATCGATGACTTTCAGGATGCCCGTGCGCCAACCATAGCCCAGCTGCTGCAGGAGAAGACACTTTACTCCTTCTCCGAGTGGCCCAAGGTGAGCTTAGCAGTTTGTGCTGCAGGTGTCACTGCCTGGCCCTGCCCAGCAGCCGCAGCACTGCCTCCTGCTGCTGCACACCCAGCTGCCCACAGGTGCTCTGGCTGGGCTGTTCTTCCCAAGCACTCGTGCTATGGATGTGCCTGCCCCAGAGCAGGTCCCCACCAAGCTGGGGTCACCGAGGCTGGATTTGTGTTGATCCTGGAATGACAAACACGAGTCAGCTGTTTGAGCCTCAGCCTGCCAGCCTCCAATTGTGTTTGCAGGACCGTGTGATCATCAACCGCATTGACAACATCTGCCACGCCATCCTGAAGGGCAAGTGGCCTTCCTCCAGCCAGCAGCTGGAGACACAGGGCCTGCTGGCGGCTCCGGTGCTGCCTGGTAGTGCTGGCAGCAGGAGCAGCTTTGCCGAGTCAGAGGGCACTGATCCTGGCTTCAACAATGGAATGTTGATCTCACAGGTACCAAAGGTGAGCGGGGCCTTGGGCAGGGACAGGCTTGGGGCTCAGCAGGAAAGCGGTGCCCAAGCGGTTCCCCAAGCAGGGCCTGGGTTTTCGCTGCCTCATGCTGCCTCTGGTGAGATGTAACATGTGGCTCCCTCCTTGAGGGCTCCTGATGAGCCCTCTGTGTTCTCAGCCTCCTGCCACCCCTGCTCCCTTCCTGGGAAAGTGACTGTTCTGTGACAGCTCCACAGCCTCTACACTGTAGAGGTGCTTCCAGAGTCAGAGCTGGAGCACCCACATGGTCAGGAGGAAAAGGAGAGAGTGCCCTGGTGTGCCACAGGAAAGGTTGTAGAAGAGGTCACTGTCCCATCAGTCGTCAGTTCTCTCATCTCTCACTGATGGACCCAGGGCAGAGGCAGAAGCTGCTGGCCTGGGACCCCTGCAACCCTATGCAGTAGCACCATGAGAAGTGGAAGTGCCTGTGGGGTGCCCCAACCCAGAGGTGCGATGTGCTCTGGGAAGGGCACCCTCCAGGGCTCTGCAGAGAGGCAGAAGAGCCTAACCCTTAGCTCAGTGTTGACGAGCTGTGGCCCCTGGCAGTGCATGGGCAGCTGTAACCCTCTCTGTGGCTTTGGCACACACAGGAAGGGTTCCTGAGCCCTGCCTTTGCGAAGGAGGAGCGGAAGCACAGGAGACCCTATGAAATGGAGATGGAGAGAGATGCCAAGCAGAGGAGCCTGGAGCAGCTGGCAGCAGCCCACGTTCACCCACCCATCATGCTGAACGGCTGGCGGGACGCAGCTGTGGACTTGTCCAGAGCCCCTGAGGGGTCTCCAGGGAGCTCCTCTCCTTTCCCTCTGAACGCAAACATTCCCAAACTGGGGACGGTGAACACCCTCCAGGGCTCCCTGGGCATGGACTTGTCTGGCATCCTGCAGGCAGGGTTAATCCATCCTGTCACGGGGCAGATTGTCAATGGCAGCCTCCGAAGAGATGATGCTGCCATGAGGAGGAGACGGGGCAGGAGAAAAAATGTAGAAGGGATGGACCTCATCTTCTTGAAGGAGAGGCCTCTTCCGACCAGGCTGCAGGTGAGTCGATGCTCTGCCCTTTGACGTGGCCCCAGTGGAGTCAAGCACAATCTGTTTTGTGGTCCAGCTGTCTCCTACAAGCTCTTCTGCCCATGACAATGTGGGACCTTCTCCAGGGCAGCTTGGCTTGTGCTGGAGCAGGCAGGAGCAGATAGTGCTCTAGGGAGGAAGGGAAGATTTCCTCTGGCTTGCAGCGCTCTGCCTGGAGTGTTTGAGTCCTGCTAAGCATTATCAAAAGCAGCTGTCCCACCTCAGGGGTTGTCTAGTGTTAGAGAGCATGAGGAAGGGTCCTTGATTCCATTGGACCTGTGGCCAAGAGGCTGCACCTTTCTCTTCTACCCCAAAATCCACCCAACAAGGCAGGACCCTGTGGGAGCCAGACCAGTCTCTCTAGACTACTTGTAGGAGTGATCTGGGGAAGGTTGGTCCAGCTGGTGATTAGGGTGTTTCCAGGTGAGTTCAGAAGCATCTCCAGCTCTCCCTTCCCTCCGTGCCAGCAGTGCTGGAGACTGAGTGGAAGTGTGACATGGTGGTGGGTGGTGGGAACACGTGGGTTAATCTGTGATGGAAGCAGATGAGCTGCTCAGGGAGTTGTGCTCATTGGGGTGCACATGCGTCCCCACATGCTGCTAATGAGCTCTTCCTGCTCCTCCCTCCACCTCAGGATGTTCAGGATGACCAGCCACAGCCCCCCCAGACCAGTCCCCTCCCCGATGGACCAGTTGCTGCTACCTCAACTCCACAGCCAGCCCCAGCTGTGGGCAGCCCAGCAGAGAAGGCTGTCCCCAACAAGAGTCTCCTCGACTGGCTCCGTCAGCAGTCTGACTACACACTCGACATCCCTGGCTTTGGCACAGTAAGGGAGGCCTGCAGGGGCATGTATGTGTGTGTGTCTGCCCTCTGTGCTGCCCTGGAGCTCGGGGCTTCCATGAAGTATCTCCAAATGCAGCCTTTTCTCTTGTGCTGTGGCTTGTGGTGTTCAAGGGCTGTTTAGGAGATCCATCATGCAGCTGGGAGCTGGGCACAGCAGCAAAGGGCATCTGTGGAGCTGTGTCCTCCTGCTTCTTTGTCCATTCTCCAGCTCCAATGTGTCCCTCTGTCCAATGCACAACTAGTCTTATGTCTTCCAAAAGCACCAGGAATAGGAAGAGAAATGGGGGCAAGGGATTTGGGATGCTCAAGATCTCTCTGTGTTGCTACCAGGATCATTTTTGGCAATGCTGTTGTATTAAACAAGGTTTCCAAACAAAAGGTCTTACAAACTGGGTTGAAGAAGCTGCGTTGGAGGCTGCAGCGGCTGAGGTTGTGTGGCTGCAGGCAGTGTCAGAAAGCAGAGTAGGGACAAAGTCTGTCTGATCATTGTGTGTGACACTTCTTGGTGTCGCTGGTCAGTTTGCTCCAGATCTCAGCTTGTTTAGCCTGGTAGAGCGTGGGGTAGGCAGAGCTGTAAAGCAGGAGGAGCTGTGATGGCTATACACGACAGGCTGTGGCTCTGGGACCTGGAGGATTGTGTGCCTGAGGCAGGGCTGCCCGGGAGCAGGCAAGCCATGAGTGTTTTGGAGCTCCTTAGCCATGAGAGATGAGGAGCTCAGCATTTGCTTAGGCATGGTGGCTCTTGCTTTTCAAAGTCCAGAGATGTGTAGAGCTCTGTGCCTAAGGAGCATTGCAAGCAGCACTCATGACAGAGCAGGCACGGAGCTGCCTACCCAAACCTTTCTGCCTTCCTTGCCTTCCATGGGGCTTTGCAAAGTCTTGCTGTGCTGCCTGTGAACTTCCTACTCCCAGCAAGCCCCCAGTGCCCTCCCACGTTGGGGCAGGTGTCCTCTCTCCAGGCAGGATGGATGGAAAGCTGCAGCAGCTCACCTTGTTGAAGACCAGACCAAGCTTAGGGGTTTTCTGACTCTCAGGAACCAGACTCTGCAGGGAAGTGGGGCCCTGCAGATGCAGTGACCCCAGGCTTCAATGCATGCCAGTGTGTCTGACCACTCTGCTGTAGCTATGAAGGTTGCAGTCCTTCAGGGCTCTGATCCCAAAGAAATGTAGTGCAGCAGCTCTGCAGTGGGAACAATGAAACAGGAAGGAGGCAAAGCAGAGATGAGCTGGTGAGAAGCAAGTGGCTGTGTCGGCCTGGCGGGAGACTTACATGCACAGCTCCATCTGCAGCTACATCAGTTACAGATGCACCTGCAGGAACTGGCAGCAGCTACAGCTCTAGGACTGGAGGGGAATTAGAAAGGGCTGGAGCAGCGTGAGGAGGGTACCCTGAAGCCCCTCTACACCTACAAAAGGCAGCTGTGCTCATTTGAGAACTGGCCCACTGGCAGAGCCCAGCTCATGCCACTGCTCCGGCCCGTGTCTGCAGGGACCCTCTGTCCCTCGGGAGCTCATCTGTGCCACTGTCCCACAGGGCTTGCAGCCACCCAGGCTCATTAGGGCATCTGGTCTCATTAACGTTGTCTTGTTTGCACTCCAGAATTTTTCAGACAAGCCCAAGCAGAGGAGGCAGCGCTGCAAGGACCCCAGCAAATTGGACATTAACTCACTCACAGGAGAGGAGCGGGTGCCTGTGGTACATAAGGGTACTGGACGGCGGGTAAGCGGAGGCTCTTCTGTGCTCTGCCCTTGGGCTCTTCAAGTGCTTAGCAGAGCCTGAGCTCACCCTGGGGAGAATCCAGAGGAGCCTATGGAAGGGACAAAGGTCTGGAACACGTCACTGATCTACACTATCCTGTGACACGTGTGTCCCCAAGGGGGACAGACCTGCAAAATGAGTGACTTTGTGTCAAGTAAGGGAAGTCTGAGTGCCCTCTCTTGTCAGAATGCACAGACCCTGCAGTGGCAAAGGGATCCAGCTGCTGGCCTTAAGCTGCCATCAGCACAGCACTGCCTGGCGCTTTCCCTTCCAGACTTGGTCATTCCCCTTGAATTCACTGCAGCGTGCAAAGATCTTTGATTTTGTTCCTCCTTACGAGGTGCAGACACAGACACTGACACCCACCCAGGTGCTGGGCTTGGGGCAAGTGGAGGGTTTGAGAGGCTTTATCTGCTTCCTGAGCAAGGAGCCTGGATTTACTTGTCTGTGGTGTGTCTCCAGTGCACTGGTGTTCACCACTGTGGATGAGAAGGGACATTCAGGAATATCTTCCACCCAAATTCAGTTCCTGAACACACCTAGGGCTGTGCTGGGTCAGAAGATGGTGTGACATCACTCACATCTAAGACTGAAAGAAAAGAGTGAGGCAGAAAGAGGCAGTTGCAGTCACACCTGTGTTTCCCTCTGTTACACTCATGGTGGTCATTGGAGACATGGGTGGTGAATTGGTGGGTTTGGGCAGTCCTGAGCATGGCCTTTGCAGAAGCTCTGTCCCCATCACCTGCTCATGGGGAGGGTGCTGGGACAGGCCACAGAGGCCTTTCCTCCCTAAGCAGGCAGCAGGCGCAGACCGAGTCCTGCGGAGGTGTGTGGTGAAGTCTGCCCCAGCCAAAGTGCAGCCGGTGGCAAGCAGTTAGGGGAGGTGTAACCATGTTTCTTGTATTATTTGACATGACTCTTTCTGCAATAGAGGTCATCCTTCTACTGTGTTTTATAGTTAGGGGGAGCCACAGCACCAGCATTGAAGGAATTGCCAAGGTGGCTTGATGCAAACTTGGAGTATGCTGTTGCAGCTGACTGGGCTGACATTGTTAAGCTTTCAGTAAGTTAGAGCTTTTGGAGCAATCTGTATCATGTCATCCTTTCTTTCCCCTCCCCATCCCCATAACCTTTCTCCAGTGAGGATGCAGAGCTGCGAGGCAGGACCTGGGCTGTACATGCGGGAGGGGGAGGCTGCAGGGCTGGTCACCAGCAGAGCTCGTGTGGCAGAGAGGGAGCTTGTGCCCTGCCACCACTCAGCAGCACGGCCAGGGGAGGGAGAGAAGGGGTCAGCAACCTGGGAATAGGGCTTGGCAGCTCAGGATGATTGCTCTGAGAGCCTCAGAAATGGCAGAGGCAGGAGGAGCTCTAGGGGCAGTCATCCTTGGGTGCTGGACAGCAGGGAGTGGACTTTTGCAGGTCAAATTTTCAAACACAGCCTCAGCCAAGGCTTTCAGCAGCTCCTGCAGACTCCGCCTCTGCAGCCCTGGGCCCAGCAAAGGTCCAGCACATTGCTTAGGCCTGAAGGCTCAGACACTGGCAGGGAGAAGGGCAGGATGACGCCAAGTCAAGCTGTGTTCATTCACCCCATTCCTCATGCCAGTCTCTGCCAGGGCAGAGCTGGAGGAGGAGCAGGAAATGAAGAAGTGCTCTCCCCTCTGGCATGCAAGTGCTGCCAGATCGTCCTCTCTGCCCTGTGGGCTGGCATTACCCAGGCTTCTCCATATAGTCCCTCTCACCTGCTCCCTGGTTTTGTGGCTGCAGTAGTTTGTGTGATTCCCTTTCAGGGAGCTGGAGTGGAAATCTATTGGCTTAGAGGTTTGTACTGCTCTCAGATTTGTTTTAATTAGCACTGGAGATTCATCATGGTCTGTCCCACTGCCTAAGAAACAGCTCCACATGGAGGCTGGCGTTGGTGCCCTGTCTGGGTGGCCAGCACTTCTTCCTCACCTTGGTTTGCAGGAGCCCATGTCTGTGGCAGTAGGAATAGCTGTGGCCACTGCCCCAGCACTCCTTCCTGTGCCCTGCTGGGTAGCTGCATGCCCATCAGTGCCCACACCCCAAGCCCCACCAGCACGTGGCTTTCGGCGAGCGTGGCAGCTGCACGTGGAGCCAGGTCTGGCAGCTCCGGGCGCTTGGGCAGGTGGCAGCCTGGGCTCAGCTGCCTGGGAGAGCCTGGTTGCATTCGTAGCCCAGGGGAGGTTCTCCCGCATGGCAGTGGGAGCAGAGCAGGAGATTCTCTCTCTTTGGGTCGTAGCTGTGCAGTGCAGGCTGCTGGGTCACTCGACTGGAGTCTCTGTGCTGCAGGTGTCCATGGGAGATGCTTTTCCTACCCAAATCTGTCATTGGGAACCGTTCAGAGAGCAGTAATACTGAAATTCTGGGGAGCCACAAAGTGAAATGCTTGAATGTCTCTGATGAGGATGCTGAAAAACAAAGTTTTAAGCTGCACTATGGATCCCCCTGCACTGCTCTGTGTAACCAGACAGTCTCAGCGAGGTGTGGCCGGTGGGTTTTGGTTCTCTGAGTGATCAGAAAAACCTTCCTGGTGTCTTAGCAAAGCTCTAGCCAGGAGCTGCTCAGACAGCATGTCCACTCTCTGTGTGCCATCCCATGCAGCTTTGCTGTCCTGCAGAGCAGTGAAAATTTGGCTCTTCTAAAGGATGAGATTTTTCAGCTGTTGCTGAAGCCACGCTCGAAGCTGGGGAGTGAGCTGAGGTGGCTTCTGGCATGGGCCTGTCCTTATGCTGCTTGTGTTGTGAAGGGCTGATACTGAGGGGTAGGGTGACACTGTGGGACAAAAGTGTGCTTCCTCCTTCCCTCCCTGTGCCCTGCGATGCCGCAGCACCATGCCAGGGCATAGCCAGCGCCTTCTGCACTTGGCAGCATCCCTTGGGGAAAAGTTGTGCGTACCTCTCCGATTCCATACCATGCAGGCAAGCGTTTCTGTGCTGACACCATCTGGGCTGCAGATGAGAGCACAGAAAGGGCAGGGTTCCTCTGGCACAGCAGTAACTGCTGGGTGTTCTCTGCTCTCTGTGTTCTCAGGGCTACTTACCGGAGAGCAAATTCAACCGCATCCTGACGGAGCCCATGCTGCGAGATGCGGGGCCCCGCCGCAGGGGGAGGAGGCCCCGGAGTGAGCTCATCAAAGGCCCTGGCGTTGTAGCAGATTCTTCCTCTGGAATGGGACCACTCTTCATGAACGGACTGATTGCTGGGATGGATCTGGTAGGACTTCAGAACATGAGAAACATGCAAGGGATCCCCCTGACCGGGCTGGTTGGGTTTCCTGCTGGGTTTGCAACGGTGCCCGCTGGCGAGGACGTGAAAAGCACCCTGAGTATGTTGCCCATGATGCTGCCGGGCATGGCCACCGTACCGCAGATGTTTGGCGTCGGAGGACTTCTCAACCCCCCTATGACAACGACTTGTACCGCGACTGCTCCGACCTCATTAACAAGCACAACGAAAGGTGGCACAGCCAGCCCAGAGAAAGCTGCTGAGGATAAAGCGAGTGGCCAGGACGTGAAAACAGAAACTGTCCTGGAGGAGAAGCCCGGTCCCAGCTCGTTTTCTAATCAGACAGAATCTGCAATAACTACCAGTAGTCCTGTAGCTTTTAACCCGTTTCTTATCCCAGGGATGTCTCCTGGACTGATCTATCCCTCAATGTTTCTTTCCCCTGGCATTGGCATGGCACTGCCCGGCATACAGCAAACCAGGCACTCGGAGGCAGCCAACCTGGAAAGCCAGAAGCGGAAGAGGAAGAAAGCAAAAGGGGAGTTGGCAAACCCAGAGCCAGAAACTGTGGTGCTGCTGGAGAAGGAAGCTGCCAGCAGCCAGAACTGTGCGGAGCCAGCGGCGCTCGCGCCGGCAGAGAGGGAGCAGGACAGGCCCGTGGCCGAGGAGCGCCAGGCGGCTCGCGGCACTGACTAGGGCTTTGGTTTCCTTGCAAACAAACACACAAAGATTGTGGCTTGTGAGTTTCTTACCCCATAAACTCTTTGTTACTTCTCCTCTCGCCCCACTCCGCCTCCATCAACCTGTGTTTCCATCAGTAATACTCCCCAGCTGACCCCTGTCAGGACAAACTCTGGTGACATTCTCCATGTTGGTAGTTGCAGGGTCTTGCCACTTTCTTAGATACAAACAGTGTTGTCTAGCTAGCGTGGGAGGCACCCAGCCCACCTTCTCTTGGCCGCTCCTTCATCCCAGCCGGTGATAGCAAATCCAGCACTCGGTCACCCCCCTCACACCGAATCGCTCATTCTTTTGAGAAGAAAAACAGCAAATCAAAAAAAGAGCAAAAGAAAAGTCTTTGCCTCTTGGTCCACACACAGACGAGGGTCTTTGTCTACAGCGACACTGAAGGAGAACGCCTGTCTCTGGGGGTAAAAAGCACAGCTATAGTAAGTGCTGACGTGTAGTTTTGATTTCAAGTATGTCCCTATTTTATCATGGTTACTAGAGTAGTAGTGTAGGCAGAAGTATATAACTGATGATTGAAAAATGCATATATTCATTTCTTGGGAAGAAAGCAGCAGAACTGGTAGTGCTAGGAGGTGTCACCCCCACCTCAGAGGTTTGGAGGCAAACTGCCGCGAGTGCAAACACCACATAGACATCCTCTTGTATCTCTTAGAACCAAAGCTTGGCTTTATGTCATGTCGGGTTTAGTTGCCTGTTCCTCGCTCATTACAAGAGCTGGAGAGGGTTTGCACATCCTGCATGACTTCTTGGGGGTTACTGCACCTGGAGCTACCAGTTTCTTGCTGCCCCACTAGTCTTCGGTTCTCCCACGGTGTTAGCTCTCATCCATGGCATGAGGAGTGCTGCCAGGGCATGTTTGCAGCCTGGGCCAGGCCAGACTTGGATACTCCTGCGTCAACACTGAGGCTCTTTGAGTTCTTGTATTCCCCACTCCCAGCCCCAGAAGCAAAGAGTCCTTCCAGCAAAGCTGGACAGGCTGTAGACCTGCTTTCCTGTTTGGGGAGTCCTCTGAGAAGGCCCCCGAGAGTTTCAGAGCTGGAGTTTGCTCTTTGCTAGCATTAGGCTGTGAAGAGACTACCTTGGCTCCTTCTTTCCATTCCATTCACTGTTGAGCGGTATTTCCCAGCCCCCACCCCCTGCAATGCCTTTGACATGGACAGGCGTAAGGCCGCCAGCCCCCGCAGCGCTGGGTACTGAGGCTCCTCCGCAGGCGACTCCTCTTCTCCTTCCCCTCACTCCTTTAGTTCTGTTTGTCACTTGGGCTTGTTCTTCACAGCTCATGGTCTGAGACTTGAAATAAACCCTGGGTGGTGCAGCAGCGAGGCGGGGGGCAGGAAGCTGGCGAGGCAGTCAGGAGCGTGCTCTAGTCATGGGTTTCACACTCGGTTGTCACGATTTACTGTATTTTATACTGATGTTCTGTTACAGTTTTTTGCTAATTTATCAGATGGTCCAAATGTTTTGGCATAACTCTTTGGGTTGGCATTATTTATTTATGATGCTTTCTTTTGTCATTGTATTTTATACACTTGGGATTCTAAATTATGTACCTGTCCGAATTAGCATCTCAAAGAAGTCTGTTCCCTGTGCTCTCAGAGCGTTTGGTTTTCTATCCTCACAGAATCGATTCCCACTTCACTGCATTGGATGATGATGACTTTTTTTATGTAACCAATCATAATGCAAACCTCCCCCCCCCATAATTAAATGTGTTCTATTTAATAAGCTCCTCGTAGCATAGATACCGTATCACTACCCACAGATTTCTTAGAAATGCTGCTATCTGTCTCTATTTAACTAACATTTTGTTCAGTTTTTGCCTCCAGTGGAAGCAGAAAAGGTTTTTTCAGCTGTTAAATCCAAGATCAATATAATTTATTTATGTAAAAAAAAAAAGAGAAAAAAAATAATCACAATTGATATATTTTTGAACCTTTTAAGTACTAACTTTCTTTTTATTCAGTAGAAGAACATGTACTTGCCCTCAATCCTTCAAATACAAATGCTATAAAACTCCATCTATCTTCAAAGCCTTACTGTGAACGGAAGCAGAAATCTCTCCAGAGTCTATTTCTTGGCACGGGGTGGGGTTTTTCCCAGGGTTACACGCGGAAGGAACAGGGTTTAAAGTGGAATTTATTTACTTAGCCAGCATGCTCTATACCTTGTTCTTCCTTATCAGACATGTATGCTACGTCTCTGGGTGTTTAGGCTTCTCTTTGACTGCTACTTTGTGACCCTTTTGCAACCCGATATACTCTGTGGATTATTTAATCTGTAAGGCGTTAAGTGGCTTCTTCTTTTCCATCCTATAACAACCAAATGCCAAATCTTCACCACTTTCCATGGCTACTCACACGAACATGACATCCTTCACCAAATGTGCTAACAAAATAAACTGTCTGTGCTCTTGAACATGGATAAAAAGAAAAAGATTTAAAGGTCAGATTTTTATTTTTTTAATTTAGTGACTAGATGATGCTTATCTTTCAGGCTTGGCAGAGCCTTGCTACAGATGTATATAAGTTTTTTTCAGCAAATATATGTGAATGTTTAATTCACCTGACTCCGTGGTGAACCTGACTTGCCTTTTTCTCAGCACGGACCCCACGAGAAGCTGCCCAACCCAGCAGACTTCTCTCTCCTCTGGGGCTGCTTTCCGTGCGCCGTGTGGCCTGTGGTGCTCTGGGGCAGCGCCACCCGTGCTCGGCTCCCCGGCTTGGCTGCCATGGATGGAGGCCATGGGGCTAAAGCCCTGCAGTGCCCAGCAGCTCCCTCACCCAGCTCTGCGGGGGCTAACTCACCCTGCTGTGTGGGTTAGCTTGCATCCTGCCTGGCTTAACAACCTGCCAGCCCTGTGGGACGATCTGTCCTGCATGGGTTGTCCCTCTGTGCAGCCCAGGCTAACCTGCTGCTCCTCAACCAGCTTCAGCGCAGGGCCTCTCTGCCAATCGCTTCACCTGAGGGTGGGCAGAAGGCCAGAGCCCAGCCATAAGATCCTCTGATTTACAGTCCCTTGTGCTTATTGTGGCACCTCCTGACAGCAGAGGTGTTTGATTTCTCTGGCTGAGCGATTGGGCACCTCCCTCTCGTTGTGTAGGGTGCTGCTGAGTGCCCAAAGTAAGGGTCTCCTGCTTCAGACAAGTGTAGATGAGAGCTTAATTTTTCAGAGGGGTAAACAAGTGCACAGGAAAAGCTAAAGAATTTCTTTAAGGTCCAGGAGGAAAGGCACAGAGCAAACCAAGTGTTCTCACTTGCTCCCCCTGCCCTCGTCCTGGCATTTTTTCGATGCTTGTCTGGGAGAAGAAACGGGAAAGCACCGAGCAGAAGAGGCATCAGATGCAGCTCAGACAGGGGCAGAGGAGGCAAACGATGGTGTGAGCTTGGCAGTTCCAGTGCCAGTCTGCCTTTAGGCTGCAGCCTTCCACTCTGACATCACCAATGCAAAATACTTTACTTGCTCAACAGATCTGCAGAAACCAGGCAGCCCCTGGGTCCACAGAGAAGCGTTCGTGCTGCCGCTCGTGCCGTGAAGTCATTGGCAGTCACTGGCAGCCGTTGGCACCTGTCTCATCAGATGAGGTGTTCTTCACCTCCTGGGAGAGGGAGCAAGTGGATGTGGACATGGATGTGGAGGATGGGCACAGCTCTCTGGGTTTCACTCTGCAGGGTGCAGATGCCCTTTCCTGGAGCACAAGAAAGTAAAACGCCCTGCGGCTGCTCTCTGCTCCTGCGTCTCCTTGACCTTTACCCAGCAGGACCCAGAGAAGCAGCACCACACATTCAGACAGGAGCTGTTGTTCTCTGGATGGTCACCAAAAGGTGGTTGATGATTTCCCTCAGCGTGAGGCAAGGCAGAGGCAGCTTTTCCTTCACACCTCTGGTGCCTTGGCAAAGTCACAGGCAGGGACTTCGGGTCAGGAATCTCAGCTGGCAGTGAGCAGAGGGCAGCTC
Organism: Ramphastos sulfuratus; assembly: GCA_013399055.1. Taxonomy (NCBI): domain Eukaryota; kingdom Metazoa; phylum Chordata; class Aves; order Piciformes; family Ramphastidae; genus Ramphastos; species Ramphastos sulfuratus. Next base: position 10,125 of record WBNM01033207.1, on the reverse strand, counting down.
CTCTGAGGACATTTGGTTGTACTGAACAAAACTGGAGCTTCCCACCTCCTTGGGAGCCACATCAGCCCCAGGGCAGTGCAGTCACAACAGACCACCAACACTCGTCCCATTCACCACCTTAAGGCAGCACCCGGTGCTTCACCAGGCAGGCACCAACTGAGGGCCGTGTGTGCCAGGCACAGCAGCCCATGGTCACTGTCTGGGATGGCAGGGTGCTCAGCTGTGGGCGCTGGGCAGACAGTGCTGCCAGGCAAGGACTGTCAGAGCAGCAGCTCTGGAAAACTGTAAGAGAAATCCAGCTTGTCCCTCATTTCTCTTCCCAGCTCCTTGCTCAACATGGCCCTAACAGCTCACATTCCTGCTGTAGGGACCATCCTACTTGGGCTGCTGCTGGCATTTGTGGTTTTGTGGTGCACCCAGGAATGGCTCAAGGCCACTGGGGCAGTGTCAGGGCAGCACTGATGCCCGGAGAGCCCAGAGTGCTGCAGCATCCAGCTCCTGCCAGTGTCTGGCTGCTACATCTTTCATCTGGGGGTGTAGCCAGAGGAGACTTCTTACAGAACAGCCTGGATCCTTCAGAAAGGTTTGTAAAGGAAAAATGATTCCCCCCCACCAGCTTGCTTTTGTTTTTCTCAGAAGGATTTCTAGCAGAAATCCCTATGGGGAATTGCAGAATTATTTGGCTTGGAAAAGTCCTCTCAAGATCATCCAGTCTCAACCCAGGACCACCATGACCACCAAACCCTGTCCCCAGGTGCCATGGCCACGTGGTTCTGGAACACTTTCAGGGATGAGGACTCCACCACCTCCCTGGGCAGCCTGTGCCAATCCCTGACCACTTTTGAACCAAAGTGGTTTTCCTTCTCTCCAACCTAACCCGCTCCTGGCACAATTTCAGGACATTTCCTCTCCTTCCATCCCCTGATCCTAGGGAGCAGAGCCCAACCCCAGCTCACTGCAGCCTCCTCTCAGGGAGCTGCAGAGAGCAATGAGGTCTCCCTCAGCCTCCTCTTCTGCACACCAACCCCCCCCAGCTGCTTCTCCCCAGCCCTGTTCTCTAGACCCTTCACCAGCATCCTTGACCTTCTCTAGAGCTGCTCTAGCCCCTCAATGTCCTNTTTTGGCGCGCGGGGCCCTGGGGCCGCTCCGCTCCGGGCCGGTGCCGCCATGTCCCGCACGGAGCCGCTGCCCGCCGAGCCCGCCGCAGCCATCGAGCGGCTCTGCCAGGAGCTCAACCTAGACGCGGCCAGCGCCGCCGAGGCGCTGCGGGACTTCACGGCGCTGAGGGGCACCTACAGCCTGGAGGTGAGGCGGGGGACGCGGGGCCGCGGCCTGGCGGGGGCGGAGCGGCAGCTGGAGGCGGCGGCCTGGGCCCCGCAGCCCCCCGCAGCCCCCGCTTCCTGTCCCGGCAGGGCGAGGCGCTGCACTGGCTGGCCTGTGCCCTCTACGTCTCCTGCCGCAAGAGCCTGGTGCCCACCGTGGGGAGCGGCCTGATGGAGGGCAACGGCGTCTCGCTGACCAGGATCCTGCGCTCCGCCAGGCTCAGGTGAACTGTTCCCCCTTGGCTGATTGCCCCTCCCCGGCTAATCGCCCCCACACACAGCACCTGCTAATTGGCCGCTCCGCCAGAGCCAGCGCTCCAGGCAGCGCTCCCGAGGCTCCGGGCGCTGCGCGGTGCATGTCCCGAGGCGATCGCTGACACATCCGCTCTGGTTAGAAATGAAAATGAGATGCAACTCCTGAGTTTTCAGCTTCGAGCCTTTGAACCTACCCGACAGGCCGATGATTGTTCCGCCCACGTCAGTTATTCCCTTTCCTTTTTGTACTTAATTGGAGCTCTGCGAGCAGCGCGGATCTGGCTGGGGCTTGACCGGGGCTGAGGCTCCGCGGCAGGCAGTACCGCTTGCCACTGGCTCTGACCCGAGGTGACAGAACTCAGGCGCTGCACCTTGAGTGCTGCCTTCGGGTTTGGGCCCCTGTGGCCGCTGGAGCTGGATTTCTAGCTCAGACATTAAAAAATAAAAAATCTGAAACAGAGAAACTTGGAAGTGGAAGAGTATGGGAGTCCCTGAGGGGAGAAGTGAACGCTCCGGGGACAGGCCATGAAATGGCAACAGTGGATAAGTTGATGTAATTTCATTGAGCATCGAAGGCTTTGTGCCTGGAAGCACAGCTTGGGTCTTCCCTTGCTGCTTCTGCTGCACCTGCTGCTGTCTTCTCCCACCGCTGTTTTGGCTGCTGCTTTGCTGCCGCTTGACCCCATCCCTATCTAAGGTTGTTGTGTTCTGCAGTAGTTTGTTCTCCTTAGACTGTTACAAGAAATACAATTTCATTTTTCATTTGACTTTTCAAATTCTGAGTTGTAGTGAATTTACTGGGGGAGAGATCTGCTCTAACCCATCTGCCCCTCACTCGCTCCAAGGAGGATATTAAGGATCTGGGCTATATCTGGAGGAAAACAAGGGTCTGGGGAACAGGGCTGGTGAGGAGCAGCTGAGAGAGCTGAGGGTGCTTAGTGTGGAGAAGAGGCTCAGGGCAGACCTCATTGCTCTCTACAGCTCCCTAAATGAGGTTGCAGTGAGGTGGGATTGGGCTCTTCTCTCATGGGACGTGTGACAGGACAAGAGGAAGTGGCCTCAAGGGCAGATTAGGTAGGACATTAGGAAGGACTAACTCACTGAAGGAGTGGTTANGCTCACTTCCGGCGGGCGCGTTTTGGCGCGCGGGGCCCTGGGGCCGCTCCGCTCCGGGCCGGTGCCGCCATGTCCCGCACGGAGCCGCTGCCCGCCGAGCCCGCCGCAGCCATCGAGCGGCTCTGCCAGGAGCTCAACCTAGACGCGGCCAGCGCCGCCGAGGCGCTGCGGGACTTCACGGCGCTGAGGGGCACCTACAGCCTGGAGGTGAGGCGGGGGACGCGGGGCCGCGGCNCTCTGAAACAGGCTGCCCAGGGCAAGCCTGCAACTCTGGAAGGGTTCAAAAGATGTGTAGGTGCTGTATTGAGGGGTGGACTTGTCAGTATGGGGCTAAAGGTTGGACTTGATGAACTTGGAGAGCTCCCCAGCCTGAATGATTCTCTGATCCTATGAGCTCAGTGTGTTCTGTTCTCAGCAGGACTGCCAGAGGAGGGTTTGCCACGCACTCACACACTGGCTTTGTGTAGGTGATTGTGGTTGGCACAGACTCTCGTTCCTAGTGGTGTTGTCCCTCCTGCTCCCACCTTGGACACATGCAGAGCTGTGCAGGCTCCTCCATCCCACCCTCCCCTGGCTGGCACAGCTCTGCTGGCAGCCCTTAAATCCAATCAGTGATTCCCTGCCTATGACTTGAGGAGACTCAAGGAGAAAGACCTGAGTGACAGGAGGTGAAAAGCTCACACAGTGTGTGGGAAGTCTGTCAGAATAACTGGTAAATGAGTCTCTAAGGAGTAAATCTGTTCAGTCTGGGCTTTTGAAAAGGTTCAGAAAGAGGGAAGTTAGCTTAAGCTCAGAATAAAGCTGCCTTTTTTTTTTTTTCTTTGAAGTTTAATTCAGTTTTTTAGCAAAATGAAGAAGTGGATGGACATGTCCAATCTACCACAGGAATTCCGGGAGCGAGTGGAGAGGCTGGAGAGGAATTTCGAAGTCTCAACTGTGATTTTCAAAAAGTTTGAGCCAATATTTTTGGACATATTTCAAAACCCTTATGAAGAAACTCCCAAACCCCAGCGCAGCAGGAAGCAGAGGTATGAAGAGGTTTCACATGACCTGTCCCTGGCACAGGTTGATGAAGGTTCAGGTGATTGTGCTTTCAAAGCCAACTGTCTCTGTGGCCTTGGTACTGACAGCCATGACTAGAGATATCCCTGGTCCTGATGGACACTGCTCCTCTTAGAGCTATCCCCTGGGCTCTGGTTGGCCAGCGTGGCCCACAGTGGGGTGTCTGCATGTGGCAGGGAAAGGTACAGTGGGATGGGTCAGACCAACATCTACTGAGAGGGTAACCTGAACGATGAAGGGGCCAAGCTGGGGCTGTGCAAGGCGTTTCTGCCAGCTTGTGTGTGTCCTCTGGCTGTGAGGGGGGACAGTTGTCCAGTTAAAGCTCTACAGCACAGCTCCATGTCTGAGGCAGAAAGGATGTTCCAGCTCTTGGGGGCAATCTTTTATTGCCCTACTAACTGGAGTAGTGTTTGTTTGTGTAAGCACAGCTTTAGCTTCTCTGTGGGCTGGCTGAAGCTGCTGACTTCTCTGGTTCTTGCAGCTCCACAGTTTTGGATGATGGACTCCATGCAGGACTCAGCAGCTGAGCTGTAGTGCAGCTGCAGCTGGATGTTTTGAAGGGGTGACTGAAGCTTTAGCAAAGCATTAGGGAAACCCAACACACTTTTACACATCCCTTGGAATGCCTGTACCACCTGAGGCTGTGGAAGGGTTCTGTTAGAGCTGTGCCAGCAGCAGCAGCAGTGTGGGTGACAGGCCAAGGCAGCTGTTGGCTCAGGTAGGGATCGGGAGGTTGGGAGTGCTGCGCAGGACACTGGAGCCAGGCAACAGACCTGGTCAGTGAAAGCTGAAACAAGGACTTGTGGCTTGTCTCAGTGTGACATGAAGACAGACAACAGCTCCAGACATCGCTCTGAGCAAGGGAGCAGAATGAAATTCTTGCTGCAGAACAAGCTGCAGCTCTCTGGAGCCAGAGACTGACTTCTCCTCTTCCTCCCTGCCAGACGAGTGCTGTGCGGCATCAAAGACCTCTTCAACTTCTGCTGGACTCTGTTTGTGTACACCAAGGGTAGGCTGGCTCCGCAGCTGCATGGTTTGTATACCTTCTGGGTTGTGGCCTTTGGTGGTGTTGCTTGACCTGCTGTGCTGTCTCTTGAAGGTAATTTCCGTATGATTGGAGATGATTTAGTAAATTCCTATCATTTGCTTCTGTGCTGCTTGGACCTGATTTTTGCAAATGCCCTTTTGTGTCCAAATAGAAGAGATTTGCTAAATCCGTCGTTTAAAGGTATGGTGGGGAGATACTATTTAAATCAAATACTGTTTGCTCTCATGTTTCTTTTTAAATGAATTAAGGGTTGGTTGTTTTTCCTCCTCCTCCCCTTGTTTTCAGGTTTACCAGCAGACTTCCATGGGACAGAGCTCAAAGCCTCTGAGGAGCCTCCTTGCATCGTTGCCACACTATGTGAACTGCACGATGGGCTCTTGGTGGAGGCAAAAGGAATCAAGGAACACTACTTCAAACCATACATTGCAAAACTGTTTGATAGGAAGGTACTTCTGACTAGCTTGAAGAGTTCCTGGTAGTGCTCAGATGAATGATCTCAAGACCTGCAGGGCAGTGTGCCAGCAGGCACTGGGTGTGGGCTGGGGCAGGTTGCATTTGTGTGCATTTTAGCAGGAGCAGAATTTCCTCTCTCTGCCAATGATGTGTGCTGAAACGTCCCTGTGGCAGTGGAGAATCTTTGCTGCCCTTCCTTGACGCTGTGAAACTGAGCTGTGAACAACTCAGGCACCAAAGTAACCTCATTGTGCCATATTTCTATGGGAGGAGTGTCACAGCAGCATGGACCCTCCTGCCTCTAGTGAGTTGAGCAAAATGTTTTAGAAGGAAGAGTTTGGGGTTGCAGGTAACAAACTTCTAGCTGGTTTGATCCTGCCGATTTCTTTCCAAGCTCTGTGGAAGTTTCTGTGCTCATCAGCTGAGTCCCCAAGCCCTCAGTGGAGCAGAGGGTGAACAGCAGCCCTGTTTGTGAGGACTGAGTTTATCTGGAACTTGGGTAGAATTTGGCTTTGTCCTCATCAGTTCTTCTTGCTGATGGCATTGTAGTCCTTTGGGCAAACCAGACTCCAGTTGTGCTCCTAAATCCCACTTCCTGTTTGGCTGAACCCATTGTGCCCCCACACTGTGAGAGTTGGAACCGTTTGGATTTTATCAGTAAGATGTTTCTGGTTTCTGTCCTTAGATCTTGAGAGGAGAGTGTCTGTTGGATCTCTGCAATTTCACAGAAAACAAGTAAGTTCCAGCTTGCCTTCTGAAGCATGAGCTTTGCATTTCTAAAACACAGGCTCTTGGATCCTAAGTCTCAGCTCTTCCTGCTCTTTTTGTCTTGCCATATCTACTGGGTTTTGATTATTTGAGCAATCAAAGCTGCTCTCTGGCTGAAATGCTTTCTGCATCTGAAGAGTGTCCAGACTCAGAGGCTCAGCTGCAGAGTTTCTTCCTTAATATCAGGCTTTGTGATGCTTTACTCTTTTATTTTCTGGCAACTGAAACCTGGGAGTAATCAAAATCAAAACCTCCACTCTGAAGTTCACAGATATGTTTCTGTACACACTTCAAATACTGTCCCCGAGCAGGGAGGTTTTTAGATTCCTTTCTCAGTCTCTAGAAAGCCTCACAAAAGGAGAAGAAGCAACAACTGCAAAAGCACAGCAAAGAGGCAGGGAGGCAGCTGGAGTTGTTTCAGAAACGTTTGAAATGCTCCTCTGAAAGCTAATGGAAAGGCAAAATAGGAGCTGCTTTGGTTTGCAGCCCTTACAGGTGAGTGGGTTGGTTGGGCTTTGCCTTTTCTCAAAGTACCTCAGAATGTGTTGGTTGGTTTAGAATCACAGAATGGTAAGGTTGGAAGGGACCTCAAAGCTCATCTAGTGCCAACTTCCCTGCCATAGGCAGGGACACCTCCCACTGGAACAGGTCGCTCAAGGCCTCATCCAGCCTGGTCCTGAACACCTCCAGGGAGGTTGTGGAGCACAGAAGCACAGAATGTGATTGAAGTAAAGAAAACCAAAGATCTGCTCTGTGTGCTGTCAGTGGTGATCCAGAAGCTGGATCCAGGCAGCCAGCTCTTCACTTCCCCTCTCCCTGTGCTGCTCTGAAAACTGAGACCTACCAAGTGGCAAAATTAGAACTGAAATGCAGCTCATTTACTGCAGTTCATGTGCTACCTGCTTACAAAGATTCAACCTTTGAGCAGGTGATTGCTTCCAACTGCTGCCAGTCACACCTGGGGTGGAGGCAAAGTTGAGGCAGGTGTTGGAGGTACCTTAGAGGGAAGAAGGTTCCCTGCAGTGGATCCCGGAGGCAGCAGGGGAGGTTCTAGGCGGGGACAGCTGCAGGCAGATGCCTTGGGGCAGCGAAGTGGTGTTCACAGGCAGCACTGCTGCCAGGGGCATTGAGCTCTTTGAATACATTCAGAGCCTCCACTGGTACTGCTTTGGTTTCTCCCTCAGTTTGAGCTGACACAGCCCCTGGGCTTCTCTTGCAGCAAAGCACTGAACAAGGAGTACGAGGAGTATGTGCTGACGGTGGGAGACTTCGACGAGAGAGTGTTCCTGGGGGCCGATGCTGAGGAGGAGATCGGCACTCCTCGGAAGCTCCCTGCAGAGCTGCCAGCAGGGAAGGTGGCAACCAGAGCTCATGTGGAGTGTCATCTTCAGCAGCACTTTGAAAAGGTGACACAGGTAGCTTGGTGATCTCACTTGAAGTGCTCTCTGGGTTCTTCCACCCTTGAATGCTGTGTGACTCACTGAGGTGATTCGTGACTGCCTTGAAACTCCTGTGAGAGCTGAGGGCTGCCATGTGCAGGCTTCGGTGGGTGGTGGTTGCTAGGGAGCCATGGTGATGTCTTCTTTCCTGGGGAATGCAGGGGAGAACAGGAAGAGAGCATTTGCTGTGTAGTTCAATCGTAGGATCAAGCAGGTTGGAAGAGAGCTCCAAGCTCACCCAGCCCATACCAAGCAGCCAGGCCATGGCACTTAGTGCCCCATCCAGTCTTGTCTTGAACACCTCCAGGGATGGGCACTCCACCACCTCCCTGGGCAGCCCATTCCAATGCCAATCTCTCTGTCAAGAACTTCCTCCTAATATCCAGCCTAAACCTGCCCTGGCACAACTTGAGACTGTGTCCCCTCCTTCTGTCCCTGGTTGCCTGGCAGCAGAGCCCAACCCCACCTGGCTACAACCTCTCTTCAGGTAGCTGCAGAGAGCAATGAGGTCTGCCCTGAGCCTCCTCTTCTGCAGGCTGCACACTNAGGATGCCCTTGGCCTTCTCGGTCACCTGGGCACTGCTGGCTCATGTTCAGTCACTGCCAACCAACACCCCCAGGTGCCCCTCCCAGCTGAAGCTTTCCAACCACACATCCTCAGGTCTGGAGCTCCCCATGGGGTTGGTGCGACCCAGGGGCAGGACCTGGCCCTTGGCCTTGCTGAGCTTCACACAATGAGCCTTGGCCCCTGGCTCTCACCTGCCCAGCTCCTGCTGCAAAGCTTCCCTGCCCTCCAGCAGCTGGGCACAGCCACCCAGCTTGGTGCCATCTACAGACTTACTGAGGGTGCCTCAATGCCCTCACCCAGAGCATTGCTAAAGACATCAAAGAGGACAGGCCCAGCACTGAGCCCTGGGGACACCACTGGTGCCTGGGCCCCAGCCACGTTCAGCTCCATTCCCACCACTCTCTGGGCCCAGCCAGCAGCCAGGTTTTGATCCGGGGCAGAGGGCACTGAGCCAAGCCTTGTGCCAGGAGTCTCTGCAGGAGAATGCTGGGGCAGGCAGTGCCAAAGCTTTGCTAAGGTCCAGGTAGACAATGTCCAGGCCCTTCCCTTATCCCCTAGGCAGTCACCTTGCTGTAGAAGGAGCTCAGACCAGTCAGGCAGGAGCTGCCTTTCATAACCCCCTGCTGCCTAGGCCTGATCTGTTTGTCTTGTGTGTGAGTGGAACATAGAAGGTTTCGCCTCAGTGTGGGGAGAAACTTTACAGTGAGGGTGACAGAGCCTGGAGCAGGCTGCCCAGAGAGGTTGTGGAGTCTCCTTCTCTGGAGACTTTCTAAGCCCACCTGGATGTGTTCCTCTGTGAACTACCCTGGGTGATGCTGCCTTGGCAGGGAGGTTGGACTGGATGATCTCTGGAGGCCCCTTCCAACCTCTAAAGTTCTGTGATTCTGTGCTGTGCCATGGCACTCAGGGTGCCCTGCTCTGTGGCATTCCCTGACACCCAGCTGGGATTGACTCCACTGCATCAGTTGTAGAAAGCAGGGTACAAATGGGTAAATGTAGTCAGCACAGCTCCATCAGCTCAGTGCTGCATGCGTTGGGTCAGGGGAGGCTCCAGGGCCACCCTCTGCAGGGCAGCTCTGCCATGTGCTGCTGTGCCACCAGGCAGTGCAATCACGAGTGCCCAGGGCAGTACAGGCTTGCTTGGCCTCTCAGCAATGAGATCAGCTTTAAAGCCTGAGTACAGGCTTTACAACCTCTTTTTCCTACACTTTGGGTTTAAAAACCCTGTGAGTTAATTTTATTCTGGATGAAGCTCCAGGCAGACCTCAGAGCTGCTGCCAGTGCCTGAAGGAGCTCCAAGCAGGCTGCAGAGAGACTGTGCCCAAAGGGCTGCAGGGACAGCACCAGGGCAATGGCTGCAAACCAGAGCAGAGCAGCTTGAGATTGGCTGTGAGGAACAAGTTCTGCAGCAGGAGGCTGCTGGAACACTGCAACAGGTTGCCCAGGGAGGGGGTTGAGGCCCATCCCTGGAGATGTTGCAGGTGAGGCAGGACAGGGCTGTGGGCAACCTGCTCTAGTGGAGGATGTCCCTGCTGAGTGCAGGGCTTGAACTGGATGAGGTCTGGAGGCCTCTTCCAGCCCAACCCATCTATGGAGCCGTGGGAAAGCATTGACCCCTCTGAGCTGCCAGGTGTGGTGGCAGCCTTCAGGCAGCAGGCTGGAGGGGTCACTTTAACCGGTGGAGTAGTTTTGCTGGTCATGATCGTTGGAGAGGCTCTTGAATCAGTTGTGTTGACTGTTTTCATTGCTCTCTGCCTGACAGAAGAGGTCGTTTGCACCTTCAACCCCCCTGACCGGCAGGAGGTACCTGCGGGAGCAGGAGGCTGTGGTCACGCCTGTGGCTTCGGCGACGCAGAGTGTGAGCCGCCTGCAGAGCATGGTGGCTGGGCTGAGAAATGCCCCAAGTGAGCAGCTCCTGGCCATCTTTGAGTAAGTACACCCACTGCTGTGCTCTCAGGCAGACAGGCAGGCCTCTCCTCGTGCCTGGGACTGCTTTCTTGATCAGATTTTGACTTTGGTTAGTTTGGTGCAGGCTGCATTAAGAGGAGTGTGGCCAGCAGGTCCAGACAGGTTCCACCTCTGCTCTGCCCTGCT